>JACEVL010002506.1:0-18275 GCA_020284085.1 Aporrectodea caliginosa
GGGCAGCAACGTTTCCGATTTGTTGCTGTCAGCTGAAGATGTTGACCCGCAGCCGTGTAAGAAACAACTCCATTTTCAACTCCTTATGCATGGTTAATATCTGCAAAATCTACTTCTTGAAGTGATCGAATTTTAACCCAGTGCATTGGTAGTGGCAGTGCTTGCGCATGCCAATGCGACGAATGCTTGGATTACAAATTCGTGTTAAGAAGATGATTTTGATGTTCAGTGTTGTCTTGCCGCTTTCAAAGTCCATCCCTATTATACCACGTGATATGTGTCATCAACAATAACTAGAACGTATAATAGTAACATTAAATATCAACTAACACTAATAGTAATTATGCCTTTAAGAGATTCTTAAAAGTGCTTAATAAGCGTATCTTGATAGGCTACATATGGGCAATTTTTACAGTAAAACCATCAATTAAAAAAACATCAAATGATCAATAATAAAACAATAGACGAAGCAACCTCATTATCATAAACCTGATTGAAAATTGTGTTGTATTCAATGACTGATTTACCTTCTTTCAGGTGTGATAAGTTTTGGTGAGTTGGTTCCAGAGGATCACTTCATGATGGACCGAAGCAATGGTCTTATAACAGTGGCCAAGACTGTCGATGCCTACACAAAGTACATCCTGTATGTGTATGCGGAGGACAATGGCTCTCCGACACTAAAATCAAGGTCAGCAGCAGAACAGCATACGATTGTTTTATTGGCTGCCATAGTATGTGATCTAATGGGATCTGAAAGTCGCTTAAATTCCACCGTGTTATAGAAAAGTAGCATCAACGAGACCAGTAAGCCTATATGATCACCGGTGGTCTTCAGGATCGATTGGGCCTTAATTAGAGTAAACGCGATTTGATTACTACAATTGTTGACTCTGTTACCACAACCACTACACTGACTTTCTAAGGCCCTAAGTTAATCTTATCTACCTACACAATATTTCGTATCTTATCTGCCGCTCTGCTATAGCATTCTTGTCTTCTAATGCGCTGATGGTTGCTGAGACGACAGGCAAACTGCAGCTCGCGTTCACTCCGGTCTAACCCAGAAGGATGAACTTAAGCCTTTTAAGTATAAGGCAGAAAAGTTAGCTTGGTAACAGAGCAAAACTAACAGAAATGATCTGTTGAATAGATCTAAATTAATTGTTAGTGTTTGGTTATAGAGTAATGTACATTCGCATCGACACTTATCGGCCGGATAGACACTGGATCGACATGACAGTTCGACCTAAGACATTGCCATTCGACAAAGACGCATTCTTGGCTGCCCTGAGAAATGTCACCTATCCATGGTTTATGAAGATTGTCGCCATCACCAATTACGATCCAAATATCCAGGAAGAGTAAGCAATTCTTAACCATCTGAAGAAGAAAATGGGTCTGTTCAAAAGGCTTTTTAAGCGTACACGTTGATTTCGACGTAAATTGTTCTTTTAACTATGTGGTGCATTTGACCCATTCGGTAGTTGAGCAGAAGCTTTCCGAGGCGTTGCATGGGTTCTGTGACTCTGTCCTCAACCATCCTCGAAACGAGAGTCGGCCGCGTCACGCACAATCTTTCTCCATTGTTGTATGTTCTCAACCTTCCTTATCAGTTTCACTAGTTACAGTTCATTCCATGTTTTAATGTTATCCATTCAAATCATTTTTGGTCTTCCTCGTTCAAGAGAGTCTGGTATTGGCGCTTGGACTATCTCTTCTCTTAGCATCTCTCTTCTTTCCTCATGATGTGTCCGTACTATGCCAGCTGCATTTTCTTCACAGATTTCAGAAGATTCTGCTCTGCACCAGCAGTTTCAAGTACGGTACCCATTCAGTTGTCTCTTTAACGGTCCATGGTACTCGAAGGACAGGTCTCAAACATTTAATCTCAAATGCATCTATTCTTGTCTCCTCAGTCTTCCTCAAAATCCAATTCTCACATCCATGCATAACAACAGGCCACACTAATGTCTTCAAGAGCCGCAACTTTGTGGCAATATTGTTATACCATGATTCTGCCAAATCTTCTTGAGTCCAGTTGCGATGCTGTGACCCTTTGCCAGACGCGATCGGATCTCTTTTGCGTACTCACCATCCTCAGTAACAAAATGAACCGAGGTAAGCTGCTCCAGGAAGCTGCTATCGTTTTCTCTGATGTCATGACTTCTGTATTGTCCGTGTTTATCAGCAGTCCGTAGGCTATTTCTTGCTGGCGCTGTCTAGTCAATCTAGTGATGTGAAATTATTTTTTACCGGTAAAAATCCGATTTTTACCGGTAAAAATCCGCATTATATTTTACCGTGGTAAAAAATGGTAAAATATGGTAAAAATGATTAAAATGGTAAATGCTTAAAGTTTTATTTCTTTTCACTTAGGGCCTATTAAATAACATAATAAATATTATTAGTATCAATATTCACTTAAGGTTTTCAATGTCAGCTTCATTCACAAGATTGTAGCAACTAATCATAGGCTTGTGTGTGGCTCAGATATTATATGCCCTATGGGGTCATCCATTAATTATGTCAACAAAATAGGGAGGGGAGGGGTTTGGAAAAGTTTGACAGTTGTTGACAGGGGAGGGGGTTTGGTCCAAGTTGACGTCAACAAATTTTTTTGGAATAAATCACCAAAATATGGTAAATGACTAAAAAAAAAGGTCATCAGGAAAAATTGTCTAAGAAAAGGTCAGGGGGGGGGTTCTGGGATTGTTGACATAATTTTTTTTGTAAATGTTTGACAGTTGTTGACAAGAGGGGAGAGGGTCAAAAAGGCCTAAAATTTGTTGACATAATTAATGGACGACCCTATGCGCTTTGATGTGTAAAATTCTTTCTCTCTTTCTGTTCACGGATTCATCACCCGTTGACAAAATTAATAATGTAGGATAATGAATTGCTGAATTGTGTTGAAATAATACTCGGTTAGTTCTTCCTAAATTTCAACTAGGTTTCATGCACCATTTTCTGTAGCAGAAATCTCCCTATGAAATCTCCCAGCAAGTGGCAAGTAATATAAGGCTACTGTAGGGCCTAATAGACAACTACACTGGAGCCTACGTATACCTGTTTCTCTGAATTCTACCTACTAGAACTGATAAGTTGTAGCTTTAAAAGTGAATGAGACCTGATATATAGGCCTACCAAATATAAGAGAAGTTTTCATCTGGGCTGAATCACTTAGCCTACAACAATTATTGCAATTTGTGACAGTGGACGAAAACTCACTTTGTAATAAAAATTTGTTTTTCTGAAACAAACTATCTAATTAGCAATTCAATAGGACTACTAAGGCATTTCAATATTTGTCTGTAACTGATAAATGGCTAAACACATCGTTTGGGAACATAACCAAGATATTATATCACTTAAATCATTTTTTACCATTTTTTACCATATTTTACCAATTTTACCGGTAAAAATCCGGATTTTTACCGCAAAAATATTTTACCGGTAAATTTACATCACTAAGTCAATCCATCAGTTTCCGCAACCTGGCCTCAGAGCATACGGTTTGCTATCAAAAGGGCGACTTCGAAAGGGCGACAATCAAAAGGGCGCATTCAAAAAGGCGCCGCTTAAAAGGGCGATTGTTTATAAGGGCGCTAATTAAATTAGGCCTACTTTTGATGTGGTTGAAAGCTTTTGTTTCTGTTTAGCATTGTAGTGACTTTATACGCCTTGGCTAACGATTCCACTTATTTCCCAGAGAATATTGCCAATCAAAAAGTCTTCGTGCCTCGGAATGAACTGCTGAAGAAATTGTCCAGAAACATCTATGGTAATCATCATAATTATACTAAGAGTTTCTGTGATTCTATGTATATGAATATCTTCTTACACAAAGGCACAACTTCAATAGGCCATAATGAGGCGAACAGCCTTGAAGATCCTAATTAATCCTATTATCCTGGTCTCGATCGTTTCCAATCTCCTTGTTGCCTTTACGACCTTCATCGGTCATCATAATTGTGACGCCAGGGGTCAAAACCCGTCACATGTCGGTTTCTGACCTTTTTATTCAGTCATATTCAACAATTAATCTGCTTCAAAATACTTTTTACAGAATGAAAATATCTTTTTTTCTAACTGAAGTTATTCGCGTTTGATTCTTTCATTGGCATGGAGTGAAAAAAATCGAATATAAAGTTTCAAAATATTCATGTCATTAAAGTCCTAAGCAACCATTACTTGATAATTCTGCAGTTGTGCTGTGCAATAAAGGGCTCTATTCTGTGTCGAATAAAACAAACGGCATCAAAATCGGATTACTACTTTGCAAGTTATGGCAAATTCACAGGCAGCTGCTGAATTGAAGAATATTCTACATTGTTGACCCCTCTCGCCTATTTTGGCTTCTAGCTCAGTATCTAGGAAGCGACAAGCGACGGGTTTTTACCCCTGGCGTCACAATTATGTGAAAATATTTGCAGAAATGTAGGCCTCTAAACATTTCCATCGTTTCAGAACAACATTTTAAACTCCTAAGAACAGCCCCATAAGACAAGCCCCTACATAGACACAGCCATGGGTGTGAGGTTTCTTAGTCTTGGCACATGAATCCTGTACTTCGGCGTCTCAGTTCTCCCTAACAGTCTACGGTCACTTTACTTAATGTGAGTTTCTGTGCAACGAGAATCATTTGAATGGATTACCAGATCCCGTGGATACTCATATGCATATGCATGTTCTCATGAGTTACTCGGTCTTTGGTGACTTAATGTATAACACGGCATTTTCATTTTCTTACCTGTGCGCCTTTTTATGCCTTTGCCAGGCGATCCAGCGGATATCCTGCGTGATCCGCCTTTCGATGACAGTTGGACGGTCGTCAAGGTAGCGCCATCTTACGTGAACTGGTGGCTAGACACCGTCGAAGGCATAGCAACCATCGTCTGTCTATCAGCCATCGCTGCCATCTTAGTAACCGCTGCAGCAGTCGCCTTCCTCAAATGGTCCCAGGCACTGTGCTTCAAACCGTAAGAACTAACTTCTTATTATAGTTATATAATAATGTTTGCAATGATAACATACTAACAACGACCCTGACTGATTATGCTCATTTCTAAATGGACTTCATATAGCGCCATATTTTTATCGTCGATTTCGGTTCTTCCTCGTGGAAGTTGACTTGGAATTACATCTCGAGTATGATCATTACATTCACTAGTTTTCCGAGACTAAAAGAGGGTGAAATTGACTTTGACTTTAGTGCTAATAGACTACAAAACTTAATTAATTGCCATACGTTTAACTGTGACCGATTGTAACACAATGAGTCTCAACTAGGCTACTAAGTCGGATATTTCACGCTTTCCGATATCAAATTAATAAAGTAGCCTACAGTGCATTAAATTCTGTTGAAAACGACTTATATCATTATAATCTAAAATCTAAATATTCTGAGTAGTTCCGAAGAGACTGCCGGTTGAACATTATTACCGTCAAATTTCTAGTCTAATTATGAGTAGAATGAGAATAATTATCGTTGGGACACGTTTATCTGTAAAGTCGTTAAAAGTTAAACTTTATATTCAAGTGAAAACGTATAGATTATGAATTGTTGGATCAAAATTATGTTAACAAGTCAATTATAGTGCTTGCAATGATTACACCTAAATCTCCATTCTAAACGGTTCCCTGGAAAATTCCGTGGTGCAATAATATTGAAAGACTCATTTTTACCAGAGCCGCAGAGCAGGTAACTGATTGTACTTTATAACGACAGATTGGCTAACTATAGGCCTAGAATTAGCCTACACGTGAACATGAAATTTTCTTTTCTTGATTGTACTTGCAGCACACCACCGCAACCGCTGACCACTGCACAAGGAGGCACAAGTGCATCGAAACCTGCCCCGTTCAATTCTTCTAATCAAGACAACGTTCGCTATAGGTAAGAAAGGACCATCGATTAACTCTTAAATCACTAAACAATACGTCGTCTTACTGAGAATTTCGTGGCTTTACAGTTTACGCCGTATACTGATTTATCATCACCGACATAGAATCACGTAAGTAGGTCTGTTCTATGAGTAGGCTCATAGAAGCCTACATGGACTGATACACTGAGCGATGATTTTCTAAGAGTGGTTTATGAAGAATTCATCGACAGTGTCTCGCGAAACGGCACGCCGACAAAAGAGCCCCGACAAAAGAGCGCTGACAAAAGAGCGACCGACATAAGAGCGAAGGGATCTATCAACGGGGCTTATAAAGGGACGACAAGCAAATCGGTCAATTTAAACAATTAACATGTTACGGCCTATAGTTCTATGGGGTTAAGTGTGAAATTGTTTCTGATATATACTAGGAATTGGAAATATACGTTTTAGCCAAATAAACCCCTTTTGTTGTTCGGCCCTTTAATCGGGAATCAGCCAAGAACAAGTATTTGCAATTAACCAGGAGACTGCAGGTTATCAGTCCAACGCACGCGAACACTACTTTGATGGAATACCTCCGCGGCGTTGCACATAATCTTGAACTGTAACTTTTCTAGTTGACTCAATAACCAACACGACCGTTTTAGAACGTTTCTAGACGTTTCGTTGAACAGTATTAGTATTAAATTCAGACATTTATTTAGTATTAAATTCTCTTTTCTTCATAGACGTTTTAGACTTAGGCTAAACTTCGCATATTTTATACTTTTCGTTGAACAGTAGGCTATTGGTTTTAAATTCAGATATTTATTTAGTACTAAATTCTCTTTTCTTCATAGACGTTTTAGACTTAGGCTAAACTTCGCATATTTTGTACTTTTCGTTGAACAGTAGGCTATTGGTCTTAAATTCAGATATTTATTTAGTACTAAATTCTCTTTTCTTCATAGACGTTTTAGACTTAGGCTAAACTTCGCATATTTTATACTTTTCGTTGAACAGTAGGCTATTGGTTTTAAATTCAGATATTTATTTAGTACTAAATTCTCTTTTCTTCATAGCATTATGTTGAATAAATTGCATTAGGATTAATCTTTCTGGTTTCTTTGATTTATAATCTTAAAAGTACATGTGTGGTCGTCTCAACATTGCTCTTATGTCGGTCGCTCTTATGTCGGCGCTCTTTTGTCGGCGCTCTTTTGTCGGTCGCTCTTTTGTCGTGCCACCTCGCGAAACAGGCCAATCATTGTGAACTGCTATTACAGCGCTATCAACATAATATTATGCAGTGTCGTGTTAGTTACGCATAGTGGTGTTATTTTAAGTTTTAAGTTAGACCTACTAAATATAAAATGATAATAATAATAATAATAATAATAATAGAGATTTGAGTGCCGTAGTTCGTAAGCAGTCGATGACTCGAAAGCAACGATTCAGAAGCACTTTGAGGAGCAGGGTTAAGTCACTCAAGATGGGCCTGTGTGAAAAGTTCAGTTTTTAGATGTTTCTTGAAGACAGCGAGGGCTGTAGAATTTCTAATGTCCGTAGGAAGATTGTTCCATATTCGAGGTGCTGCTGAGATGAAGGATCTTGATGCAGTTGTTATGTGACAGCGGTGCAAGACTAGAATTGCTTGTAACAATGATCATTGGGTCCAGTAAATTACGATAATTGGAATAGACCTAGTATAACAAGCAGGCTAGTTTATTAGTTCCTCATTGTTAAAACCAGTTTAAAATATTTAATTTAGTGAGCATTTTAGGGTTTATCTGCTGCTATAGACACAGTCTGCCTGTGTAATTGTGTTTGTTTCTAGATCCGCTCATGGTAGAAGAGACTCAGTGCTGACTGTTCACAGCGCCATACACGATGAGCGTTTGTAAATCTACAGGACAAAATATAATATATAGCACAAGTCCTGAAACTATTTCGTATATATAATATTACTGTGTATTATCTATTAGGCTACAACACAATGAATTTGTCAAATTTCGGATTGTGAGAGACTTAAAAACTGCCTGGAAATATAAATTATTACGCTGAGTAGGCCCTGAGATGACTATAACGTCTCAGGTATAGGCCCTATTTATTAAGCACATTCGTAAAACTGATCTAGAGTCTTCAGACGACAGTCTATGAATTGACGGATCTAAATAGAAAACAATAATAATGGAAAATAGCGCTTCCAGCATGCCCATATTTTGGTCTATAAGGACCCATATTTCCACATGAAACCCCAAAGGACCAATCTTTGTTCAAACAAAATGCTTATGGGCATTTCGGCAGAGAGGCCGAGTCTATGAAGTCACGCAATTAATTTATTCACGTAGGCTGAATCATATTATTTGAATTATAGGCACGGTTTATAATTAGTTGCATAGGCCTACTGCCTGTGATTGCGCATCTAAAACAATTTCTTATTAGTATTATATTCAAGACATTTGACATTTTTTGTGTTTATAGAAATATACAAAGCGTTTATATACAGACAAAAAGTATTTATTTGGGTCCAATAATTATATAAGGGCCTAAACATAATGTAGGCCTATACATAGACCTGTTGTTATGGTTAAGCAGCATAATATCCATATTTATGGAACTTAATAAATTCGTATTAGATTATTATAGCGACTGTTTGATTAATACCTTATGCAATGTAATTTCAATCAATCAATCAATCAATCAATCAATCAATCAATCAATCAATCAATCAACTCTTACAAAAAAGCTATACGAATCATAACTAAATCTCCTTACAAATCTCATACTAAACCACTTTTCCAAGATCTCAAAATTTTAAATATCGACCAACTTAGATACGTTCAAACATGTGAAGTTATGTACAAATATGCCAGTAATCTCTTACCTGCCGCTTTCCTGTCCGTTTTTGCTCCTGTCACGATGTCTATACCCACCAGAAGTTACCGTGCTTATATGAGTATAATATGCAAGAACCAATACCCGTAAATTTGCTATACGGTACCAGGGTCCTCTGGCATGGAACAATCTACCAAGTGACATCCGAGGTGTTCCCAATCTATCTCACTTCAAAAGACTTACTCGCGCGTAGGCTACACATTAAACTCTGTTATATGATTCCGGTTCCCTTTCCCACAGTCCTTTCACCTATACATGCTTACTTTCTACTCAGTCACACACATAATACGATCAGGCCCCTACCCAGCGGGATCCGTCCCATCAGGTGTGCCTATTGCTCCCATGCAATCTATCTGAATAAGTCTTGTGTTTAGTAATTTTGTTATTGCATAAAATTGTTCTCATAGGCCTATTGTTCTGGAATTGCAACTGTTTTGTTTTTACCGGGATCAATAAATGAATTGAATTGAATCAATCAAAGAAACTTGATATAGCGCCCCTTCAAGATATCTACTCAGAGGCGCTCCCGGCCCAACCACGGCTGAAAAGAGTAGTCTTCAGAGAGGTATAAAATGCAGGTGAAGAGTTCCTAGGTAGGAGACGGAGCTCTAGAGGAAGCCCATTCCAGATACCCGGTTCCACGACCGAGAAGACCCGATGTTGTATTATAGAAGTGCGTGCAAAGGGGACAATCAGGCAGTGTTGTTAAAAGTATCGGGCAAATGTACTTAAGTAAAAGTAAAAGTAAATAGGCGTTTTCTTACTTAAGTAAAAGTAAAAGTAGGCCCTACTCGTCCCAAATTATACTTTTGTAAAAGTAAAAAGTATTCTTTCAATATTACTTTTAAAGTAAAAAGTAAAAGTACTGAGTCTTGTGTCTATAATTCGATCCACTTATTAACTTTCAAGAAGACTAAATTCTGAACATGCAATCGAGGTTGTTTATGGTTCATTGTTAAAATGTTGCATTTTAATGAGCAGTGCGAGAGACCCGAGCGAAAACGGTGGTCTTAAGACAGCGAAAGGAAGCACCTGGACCACCGGATAATATCAAAGAATGAGTTGATGAAGGGAGTTGGTTCCATAGCGAAGGGTCAATGAAGGAAAAAGCGCGAGATTTAGCCATAGCAGTCTTCGCTCGTGGGACAAGAAGGTCAAGACGATCAAGTGAGCGAAGCGGACGGTGAGAGGTGGCAGAGATAGGCTGGCGAATGAGGACACAGAGGTACTTAATACCGGTAGATAAGAACGAGAACCTTAAGCTGGATATGAGCAGCGAGAGGGAGCCAATGAAGATATTCATACATATAGGAAGAGATATGGGAGAAGCGGGGCAGTCGGGCTATCAGCCTGGCAGCCGCATTAAGCACAGATTGAAGAGGGAGAGGCGAACTTTAAGAAGGCTTACAAAAAGAGAGTTGAAGTAATCAATTCGGGAGCAGATAAAGGCATGGACTATAGACGTAAAGACCGAGGAAGAAGTGAAGGTATGAGATGAAGAGTTAGTGGATAGGTGTACTGAAGGGTCAGGTATTATCTTGATTTGGTCAGGAAGGCCTAGGATGATGAATTCTCTTTTGGAAGGGCTAAAGCAGAGGAGGTTGGATGACATTCATCATGAGATTAGATTCACTACATCGAGTAACTGTGCAAAATGGAAGTGCAAGAGGAGCTAGGGAGAAGGAAATGTACAGTTGGGTGTCATCTGCATAAATATGGTTGTCAACAGAAGAGGATTCTATGAGATGGTTTAACGGTGATACAGGATGAAGATAATTGGCCCCAGGACGGAGGCCTGAAGGAAACCAGAAGAGAGTGGGAGAGGTTACGAGCAATGGTTGGAGGCTTTAACAGAGGAGCGGGAGACAGTTAGGATTGGAACCAGAGAGCAGTGCCAGATATGCAAAACGAAAAAGATAGTCGATGAAGAAGGAAGCTATGATGAATGGTATCGAAGGCGGCAGAGATGTCTAGGCAAAGGACTTAAAAAGATAAAGGTACACCTAATATGAAAGGCCATGGGGAAGTTGCCAGTAGAGAGTGAGAGATTGACAAGCAGGGACGTAGCGAGGCTTAAATTCAAGAGGAGGCAACTTCACAGACCATTGGCAAAATCCTGGTCATTTGGGTCATTGGTCAATGGAACTTCCAGTATATAAAAGACAGCAAGAGGAGGCAACTGCCTCCTCGTGCCTCCATGTAGCTACGCCTATGCAGATTGGCTCTGGCGCGCCATCGCAGCATGCAGTAGGCAGTAAACAACGGCAGTAGGCCTATAGAGGTTGCTAATGCTTTGTTCACTGGATTGTCATATGGATTGTGATAATTGATTAGAAACGACACAGCTATTGATTGATGCCTCGTGCATTACCTTAGGCTAATTGCCTTATAGAAATGTCAATATTAGATTAGATTAGATTAGATTAGATTAGATTAGATTAGATTGGAGAAGGGGATCTTGCAGAACAGTGACACATTATTCTCGGCTACAATCAGACGAGGTTGGTATGCCAGAGAAATATTGGGACCGGGGGAGGGGAAATCAACTTCAGATGTCAGCGATGTCAGTAATCTGTAAAGACTTTGATTCTGAAAGAGATCAAACATAGAAATCTTAAAACATAAAGAGTCTTATGAGACTCGCCCGTTTAAGCTGACCCATAACTTCTATAGCGCCACTACATTGAGTCGATGTTATTTAAGAACATCAGCTTGGGTTGCTTCGATTAAAGTACACCGTTTCTTAACCGAAATGCAACTCGAAACGGAACTCAGTTTGAAAAACATGTAACAAACCAAGATAAACCAAAGTTTACGAATCGAGTTTTCCGTCTGAAGCTAACTTTTGCTCGTAATTTAAATACTGCCTAGCCTACTCTAAATTACAATTTAATCTGATGTAAGACCGACATTGTAACATGGAATAAGCAGCTTAGATGATAGACTATAGGCCTATAGGCAGTGGCGTAACCAGGGCTTCCAAAAATTACGCAGTTTTGAAGAACTGTGAGGGGAGGGGTCTGGGGAGGGGCTGTGCCCTCTCTCCAGGGTAAATTTTTTTTCATTTAGGGGTTTGTAATGGTCCATTTTGGAGACCAACTTTTTGGTTCAAGGTAATAACATTTTACATCAGTTCTTTGGAAAATTATAATTATAATTTCATAATTTGATTTTAAAATGGTCTCAGCTGCAAAGTCCCAGCAACCAACTTAGACTAGAAACAGACAGACTCATCAAAGCAATTAACTAAAGCATAAGAAAATAAATTTATTTATTGGTTTGTAATGATCCATTTTGGAGACAATCTTTTTGGTTAAAAGTAATAACATCTTACATCAGCTCTTTGGCAAATTATAATTTATTCATTCATTATAGAGATTTATATAGCGTCCCTTCAAGATTATCTACTTGCGCTCCCGACCCAACTCCGAAGTCCGAACAGTCTTGAAGTTAGAATAGAACGTGATCTGAAGGGCTGTCGGCATTAGGCGTAGTGCCAAAGGAAGCCCATTCCAGATTGCAGGCCAGCAACAGAAAAAGCACGGCGCTGCAGAATAGAAGTCCGCGACCGTGAGACAAGAGCCTCAGCCTGCCTATATAGAAGAGTGAAAAAACCACGGTGCTGGATGCTGAGGGTGGAGCTCCTGTAGGTAAACAGAGACCACATCTGCGAGACAGCGCCAGACCAAGGAAGAGATCCGGTAATCGATCCATTGTGGAAAAGGAAGCCCATGCAAGACATCCCACATAACTTATATTCAGTAACATGGCGGAATCTAGGGATGCAACCAATATAGCGTTCAATATAGCGTAAGACCCGAACCAAGCACCCAACCCGAGCCGCCGGAAAACCCACGTAGAGGGCGCTGCACTAATCAATACTGGAAACAACAAAGAAGTGGATAGCAGGCTGATATGCCGCGTGAACGTCGGTTCTTGGTCTAAAGTGACACCAAGATCCCAGACAGAGGATGAGAAAGTAAACTGCGGGAACTCCTGGGCAAGGGCCTTCAAATAAATTTTGGCGAGCTGCTGGCGCGTGCCAATCCAAATCAACTGGGTCTTAGACGAGTTTAGCCGCAGGCGATTGGAGGACATCCTGGCCTCGAGAGCCTCCATTGCTCGGTTCATGGCCCGTGCTGCGGAAATGGCTGCTGACGCAGGACAGTGCAAATACGCCTGCAGGTCACCCGCATAAGATTGGCTCAGCACAGAGCAAGGCTCAGCAAGAGGCCAGGAGAGGACCAGTATCAGCAGTATAAATAATTTAATCAGAGAAGAGGGCCCAGCACAGATACCTGGGGCAGGCCAAACGGGGCAGGAACCCATGGAGTCGTAGTAGACACGTAGACCACAGAGAGCGAACGGTGATGGAGGTAGGAAGCAAGCCAGTCAAGAAGGTTACCAGAAAGGCCAAACGAGGCAGATAGGCGCCTAAGAATGATATCGTGATCGACGGTGTCAAACGCCGCGATGACATCAAATAATGCTATGAGGGTGACCTGTGACCTATCAATAGCCCCATAGATATCAGAGAGGAGGCGAACTATCAATAGCCCCAATGCCCCATAGATATCAGACAGGAGGCGAACTAACAGGGTCTCCGTGGAGTGGCCCTTACGAAAACCAGATTGAAAAGTCGGGAGCAAATTGTCCTTATCAAAATACCTTAACATATGTATATAATTTATAGAAACCAACTTCATAAAGCCGCTGCTTAACGAGTGTCGCAATAGTTTAGCCAGTGGTGTCAAGCGTTGGGATGACAGTTATAAATTGTTCTTTTACCACATGCTGAGAACCGGGTTGTTCACGCCATAAACATATCGTAGGCCTATAAGCAGACCGATATCTGTTCTGTGCTCGCATCAAACAATAAAGTGTATAATCTATAGCCGCACGACATTCTGTCACAATAATGTCTCGAACTCACAGGCCATATAGGTGGATCAGCTGATTTTGAATCAACGGACTTATGTAGGCTACTGGGTTTGCGTGGACCAGACGACATTGATCGAAATTTCAGAAGTGCCACGAAATTTGCAGAGTCTTCACTATGTCCGCGAAGGGAAATGTTTTACTGACTATACAGTAATAAAGTCTGCACATTAGAAAATCAACGAATAATAGTAGGCCTAATCTAGAATATCAATAAGTAATCTAAACGGTTAAAAAAATTTGAGAGCTGCTAAAATCTTTACGCAGTTGCGTAATTGCGTAATGCTAGTTACGCGCCTGCCTATAGGCCCTAAGTGGCTTAGCGACATTGAAGTTGGCACTTAGATTACTACACCCATTGCGATTGCCTTTTTATATAATTCGCCAATTATGACATCATCGCAAAATGACGTAATTTTCCTTCGTTCTCTCATGATGCGGACACATTCCATTAGTTTCTGTCGAAGGACGCAGAGGTCGAAGAAACGATAAAGAAGAATGCGAAAAATTTCGAAAAGCACGACAAAACGATGAAATAAGACGAAGTTGTTGAATAAGATGACGAGCAGCAGTTCCAGACCTGAATACACGTCCATCATCGAAGTGACACAGAAATTACACGCGTAACGTAAGACACAAATTTGATCATCGTCATTTCAACGACCGAAAATAATCGGTAATTAAGTAAAAAAATATGATAAAACATGAAATTATACTGATGCAAGTAGCCTAAGAAGTAAGAACTACGTGTGAAAGTTAGTTAGAAAAATAAAATACAGCCCGTAAAAACAAAGTTTTTTACTATATCCATCTAGTATCCTATAATGCGTCTTACGAAGCAGTTACCTCTACAACATAGCGTGCGTTTAATCAGGCACCGCACCCGTTTTTGTTGCGGCCAATGACAACGCTGGCCAATGACAACGCTGCGTATGGGAAAAAGGGATTCCCCGATTCGAAAAGTTGAGTCCCCGATTCTATAAGCTTGCCTTTTTTGGGGAGCTGAAATTTTTATAGAATGAAGTGTCTGCGAGGGCGAGTCTATCTGCCAAGTTTCAGGACGATTGAATGATTGTAAGTGATCGAATTAGTCGTCGCAAGATTTGACTTTTTAGCCTGTGGCTCAAACAAACATTCAAGCAAGCAAGATTTCCGTAAGTTAAACTAGATGGATAATAAGTATTTAATAAAAATAAGAAATTTTAAGGCGTGCATTCCCTTCTTTTACTGCATCTGTTGTTCATGATTTTGAGTTGTTAAATATTTGTATAGCGCGTTTTGAAGTAGCCAACCATACAGGACCGTTTTACATAAAAGTATCAAATCGCCTAATCAAGGTAAAATTTTGAAGACGAAAGAGAGACCATCTCAGACAAACATGCAGTCGAAACGAAAGATTTTAGCTGTTAAAATATTTCTTCGAAATCATAGCAACAGAATGCATGGCAGACGGACAGACTAGAGCGACGAGTGGACAACCAAGAGAATAACAGAAACACAAAAGGCCAGACGCAGACATAGTTAGAGGGACCTTTTCCGTTGTTTGCTTTTCTGTGTCTAATCATTTCCATGTCTAAGCAATAGTAAGCATTATGACATCATTTTCATAGTCTGACGTCATAATTTTGGACCAAAGACTCATTTTTTGTAGACAACTAGGAATGAAGTGCATCATGACGTCATAGGTATAAGTTGACCATTTCGCAGAATAGATCGCCACGTTGCGATCATGCAGAGGCGTTACTTTAATAATAATATTATTATTATTACTTCCAGTCATCTTTAACTTATTTCATTTAAGAAAACATTCCGAAACAAGTTGAAAAATACCCGAAGACGAATTAGAGTAGGTTCTGAAGATGTTTGAAGTGGAAGAACGAAGACGAATTTGCAAACGTAAGCCTCTGTGTGATTCGATTCTAAACGCTTGATTAACCGGTCGATCAATAGTCCTCTAAATGATCTTTTGCCAATCATATTAGCCTATGAATTAGCCTATGACGTCATTTCTGAAATGTTACTCTGATGCATTTCGTTGCTTCTCATGAAATGAGTGGATTCTTTAGATAATATTTCGTCTGTCGTATTATGACGTCATATTATATAAATAAATGAGGCAGAAAAAAATGGCGGCCGATTCGGATTGTAAAGGAGCATTTGATTTCATAATCGTCAGGTTTCTTAAATAGAATGTCTATGAACAAAGTCTACGATATATATCAACATATTTTTCTTATGGCGGACATCGCAAAATAATATGTTTGCGTCTTTGCGTCCACTTTCGGTTGAATTCAAATGACATCGCAAATATCTTTGCGTCTTTGCGTCCACTTTCTAATAATTGTATAATCATTGAACGCTCCGAATTCTGTTTGGTTGGTTCTGAGTAATCAGATCGTCAGTTTCATAGACTTTTTAGGTTTATGATATTATGATATATCGATCTTTGTCGATCAAAATATTCAAGTGGAAATCAAAATTTGAGTTTTCATCATAAATGTACGATGGATCAAACACAGTGGACTGATGGTACAGATGCTTCGCTGACTTTGATCCAGTCTGATCAACAGTTCAACCATGTAGACACAGGTCAGACTGTTTACATGGAGGGTATTGACTTGAGTGGAGCTGTCACAGGTGGATTTGGATTTGTTGTCCAACTCCCAGATGGTACTAGCCTAATACCTTTGTCAGTGCAGATTCAGTCATTTCGACCACCACAGAAAGCTATCAGACTACCACACAGATTTCTATACCAGAAACAAAACCTCTTACGCAGAGACGTCAGCAGGATGGCAGGCAGTTGGTTTCCGTGGTGAACAAGTAAGTAAAAGTAAGTAAGTAAGTAAGTATATTCTTTATTCAACCAATTGCATATCCGCACTTTGGTGTACATACATTTATACAGAGTATAACATTCTTATTATAAACGATTTGCGTGAAAGATTGTAAAAGCTTGTGGAATAATACGGTCATGTAATCTCGGGCGCAGGGTGTAGGGGAGCGACTTTTTGGGGGAAGTAGTCCATGGAGTACATGCCCCGGGTTCAGGTTCAGTTCAGGTGAAATTGTCAACTACACTTTGTCTCAGAACAGTGGTGGTGACATGATGCAGTCATATATTGCCTATGTCAATAGTGCAGGAACTGGTGTCGGCCAGAACAAAGTCTTGACGATTTTGACAGATCCTTCAACACTGCATCAGCATGAGGCCGGTGATGGGCAGCAAAAGTCTTCTTGGTCTAGGGAACCAGAAGAGTTCAATGATGGCGAGTTTGACAGTTTCAAGATGGACACAAAATACATAGCTGATAATAATTTAATAGCAACTCAAGTTTCCTCAGAGTCAGTTCCTATAGATCGCTGTCTTCAGGCTTATTACGATTTTGTGAATGGAACAAAGCCTGAAACTCTGTCAAGTGTTGCTAACAGCACTGTCTCCAAATGGCCACAGATGCAGACTTACTTGCCTGAATTTTGTAGGAGAACGGTAAAAGATAACGCCCTGACACCTGCGAAGAGCTCTTCCCAGATGATGACTGTCGTCGATACAAATGAGTCTGAACCAGTCATTCAAAAGTTTAATAGCAGGTTACTTCCTAAGCCAGGTATTACTCTGGCTAAGCACATGAAGATGTCTCTTCCTGCAGACACCTTGTCACCAGCTTTGTCAGAAGTGGAACATTCCAAATCATCAGCAAATCTTGCAACAGAGCGAGAAGGAAAAATCATCAAAAACTCGGAACCTGATTCAAACCATCGTTCCATGTCGACCGGTGGTGGTGGTGGTGGTAAGAAAATATGCCACACGAAAAAGAAATTTAAAATAAATAATAATAATAATAAACAAAAGAAAGATCATAGGCCTAGTGAAGATGTTACACATACAGATAAAACACAACGAAATGATGTTGATAGTAAGAGTGCTGTTGATGTTATACATGATATTTCTGATGGTTCTTTACATAAGAATGTAAATAAACCAGGTGTCCATACAGATAAAACACAACGAAATGATGTTGATAGTAAGAGTGCTGTTGATGTTACGCATGATATTTCTGATGGTTCTTTACATAAGAATGTAAATAAACCAGGTGTCCATACAGATAAAACACAACGAAATGATGTTGATAGTAACAGTGCTGTTGATGTTACGCATGATATTTCTGATGGTTCTTTACATAAGAATGTAAATAAACCAGGTGTCCATACAGATAAAACACAACGAAATGATGTTGATAGTAAGAGTGCTGTTGATGTTATACATGATATTTCTGATGGTTCTTTACATAAGAATGTAAATAAACCAGGTGTCCATACAGATAAAACACAACGAAATGATGTTGATAGTAAGAGTGCTGTTGATGTTATACATGATATTTCTGATGGTTCTTTACATAAGAATGTAAATAAACCAGGTGTCCATACAGATAAAACACAACGAAATGATGTTGATAGTAACAGTGCTGTTGATGTTACGCATGATATTTCTGATGGTTCTTTACATAATCAATTGCATAAGGATGTAAAAGTTCTGAAAGCCATTGGTTTAAAATCTAATCAATCCCGCCC
>JACEVL010002507.1:0-17824 GCA_020284085.1 Aporrectodea caliginosa
CAAGACTGTTCGGACTTCGGAGTTGAGTCGGGTGATAGATAATCTTGAAGGGGCGCTATGTAAATCTCTGTAATGAATGAATGAATCATAATTTGCCAAAGAGCTGATGTAAAATGTTATTACTTTTAACCAAAAAGATTGTCTCCAAAATGGACCATTACAAACCAACAAATAAATTTATTTTCTTATGCTTTAGTTAATTGCTTTGATGAGTCTGTCTGTTTCTAGTCTACGTTGGTTGCTGGGACTTTGCAGCTGAACCCATTTTAAGAATCAAATTATGAAATTATAATTATAATTTTCCAAAGAACTCATGTAAAATGTTATTACTTTGAATCAAAAGTTGGTCTCCAAAATGCACCATTACAAACCCCTAAATGAAATTTTTTCTTACCCTGGGGACAGGGCACAGCCCCTCCCCAGACCCCTCCCCTCAGAGTTCTTCAAAACTGCGTAATTTTATGGAAGACCTGGTTACGCCACTGTATACTTGTGTATGGATTACACAACTGTAGGCCTACGAGTGTGCCCGCATACATGTAATTTTCTGTGTAGAAAAAAAATATATTGATCCTGTTCTTGACCAAACGTCCAAAGTATTTTAGCTTTTCGAGTTATTTCTCCCCCGTGAAGGGGAGTGGGCCGATCCAGGAAGTACAGCAATACCTGGCCAACCCGCGGAGAAGCCGGAGCAAGCCCCTGCATCTTCTCCCAAGTCCAAAAATCAGTTTAATATCGATGTCCCCGGATAGGGGACGTATCAGATATTAAGCTGATAAGAACAGATACTACACTTTGATCTTAGCCAAAAGGCCGAGAAGCGATAAACATTTGTCTGTCTGTATCCGGAGTTTAACGACATCATGTGGCATCTAAGGCCGTTGACGTCTTCTGTTGGTTTGTTGTTTCATTTCCTTGTTATGTTTTTCATATTGCGGTCATCGGCAGCGTCAGTGGGCTCTTTTTTTTTTCTGCCTCTTTTCTGTTAGTATTTTTCTGTTTTCTTTTTCTCTTCGTACATATATTAATTTTTTTCCCATTTTTTTTCCATTATATATATATATATATATATATTTTTTTTTTTTTTTTCCCATAGTTTTCTCACTTTTTCCACACATGGTCAATTTACATTTATGCAATTTATGTACAGGTGACCTGTTTACAGTTACGTGGTTAATTCACACATAAGATGATTTACATTTATGCAATTTATGTACAGGTGACCTGTTTACAGTTACGTGGTTAATTCACACATAAGATGATTTACATTTATGTAATTTATGTACAGGTGACCTGTTTACAGTTACGTGGTTAATTCACACATAAGATGATTTACATTTATGCAATTTATGTACAGGTGACCTGTTTACAGTTACGTGGTTAATTCACACATAAGACGATTTACAGTTATGCCGTTTACACGTGCATGCTCAGTCTATATTTGTGACGTTTAGGTCTATATATACATCCATTCTATATGCATTTTTTTGAATGTACATGGCTGTTAACGTTTCTGCATTAGTGCAGTTATACAGAGATATGCTACTTTATATGTGTTTGCATAGCTGTCCTATTGCTTTGGCCTGAGGTTTAATTAGAGGTAGTTGGATTAAATGGTTGGTGTAGATCCCGCCCCTCCGCAGAAAGCCCGGCTGTTTACATTTGCATTAGTGACGCCTGACCAACGCTGCCCGGCCGAGCGTTACCGCTCTCCGCGGTAGCTGACCCTCGCGATTCAGTTATCTGCCTCGCGATGGTCAGTCACGCACCGTCGGTTCAGGGCCTTTGATTGCATGTTTATGATATCTGTATAAACACGCTGTTTGCTATACAGCCGGCCAGAGTGCGGAGGTTATGGGATCTTGAGGTGAGTGGGGTGTTTAATTTGGAAATGATTACAGGTCGTTATCAGGCTGCCGCTATAGGTAGGTGTACATTAGTGATCTGGTTAGAGGATCTTGCCGTTTGTGATTTCGTTGATTGCATTATAAGCTTCTATGCAGATGGCTCTTATTGCTAGGATATTTCTTGAGTTGAATTCTACATGGTTGTCCTGGCATTTCTGCTTTAGTCTGTTGGAAATGTTGTGATTTTTACATTCTAGTAATAGATGGTCTATAGTTTCTGGTATTTGGCAAACTGAGCAAAGATCCGTCCCGCTCTTGTTGATTTTTTTCAGCCATGCTTTTGTGAGCACGTGTCCGAATCTTAACCTGGTTATCTGGACTTCCTGCTTCCTTGGGTTGTCCAGATATTTTATGTTCGTGGAAACCAGGGGCTCAATGTTTTTGTAGAAGCGTCCCTTTGTGTCCAGGTCGTACTCCGTCTGCCATTTTTTAAGTACAAACTCTTTTATTTGGCTTTGTATTTCTGCTATTTCTAGGTAGGCGGTTGAGTTTATTTCGTTCCTTTCCAGACCTTCCTTTGCCAGTGCGTCTGCTGTTTCGTTTCCGGCCAGACCCACATGGCTGGGGATCCAGGCAATTGTTACTTCGCTGTATTTCAGCTTATTTACCCACTCTCTGAGTTCTATGAGGAGGTTTGGTCTGGCTGTCGGCTTATTTTCTTTTACCGAAGTAGCTGCACTCAGTGAGTCTGTTAGCACAACGAATTGGTTTGTAGCTGGGCCCTCAGTTTCCTTTATCCATTTTATGGCTTCGATTATTGCTGTCAGCTCCGCAGCATATACTGACGATCCGTCCACCAGTTTCAGGGTTTTATTTATGTTTTTAGACGGGATGCAGTATGCAGCCGCTACTTTATTTTCTGCTTTTGAGCCATCCGTATAAATAAGTGTGTAGCCCTTGTATTTGTTTATCAGTTCTAGTGCTACAGATTTAATTAGCTCGGGCGAGTCTGTTTGTTTATTGATTTCTTTTTTTAGTGACAGGTCTGTTTTTATTTTTTTATTTGTCCAGGGAGGTGTGTTCTGGATTTCTGGGGACCGGAAAGGGTGGCTTAAGCTGGCAAAGAATTCATGAGTTCTGATGTACTGGGTTTCTTTTTCTTTTTGCCATTTTTGTTTCCCATAGTGGTTGGACCAATGGTCGGTCATTGCTTCGTGGGTTGGATGGTTTTCAGTGCTTAGGATCTTGGATCCGATTTTCAGTGCATTTTGTAGTCGACGGAGGTGGAGGGGCAACTCTCCGCACTCATTTTGGAGCACTTGGATGGGAGTGCCTTTGGCGGCTCCGCAAGCAAGTCGCAGAGCCTCCGATTGTATAGCTTCTAGTTTCTTTAGGTGGGATTTGCTGGTTGTTGAGTAGGCGATGTCTCCATAATCGAGGATGGGTCTGATGAGGGCTCTGTATATTGATAGAAGGGCTTTCTTCGAGGCCCCCCATTTGTATCCAGACACGGCTCTCATTAAGTTTATTCGTTTTTTGCATCTGGTGATTATGTATTCCATATGTGCCTTCCAGGTTAATCTGGAGTCAAAGATTACCCCTAGGAATTTGGCTTGTGGATCCATCTTTATTGGTTCATTATTTGATGTGACGGTTATTTTTGGTGGTTTCTTGCTTTTCGTGAATAACACGCCAGTGGTTTTAGTGGCAGATATTTTGAAGCCATTTTTGCTGCACCATTTGTTGATACCATTCATTGCCGTTTGGAGTTTTTCTTCGATGGTTTTGATATTTTTGTTTGCATAAAATATAGCACTGTCGTCAGCGAATAGTGTCAGGCCGATGTCGTCCAGTCCGGGGTGGATATCATTTATCATGATAAGAAACAGGAGAGGCGAAATTATCGACCCTTGCGGTGTCCCGTTTTCTTGGTGAAATATATCTGAGAATTCGGCTCCCACCTTTACCTGGAAAGTTCGGTTCGTTAGGAAGTTGGATATCCAGTTATGCATTTGCCCATGAATTCCGATGTTTGTAAGTTTATCTAGGAGTGTGGGCACATGAAGCATATCGTATGCCCTCTCGAAATCGATAAATATTGCCAGGACACTTTCTTTGCATTTTAGCCTCTTCAGTAGGTGGTCGTGTAGGCGGAGGATTTGATCCGTGGTGCTCTTGTGTTTTCTGAAGCCGGTTTGATTTGGACTCAAAATGTGGTTTTTTTCCGTGTACCATTGGAGTCGATTGGCAATCATTTTTTCCATGGTCTTGCAGATGGTGCAGGTGAGGGAGATGGGTCTATATGATTCTGGAGAGGTAGGGTCTTTGTTTGGTTTGTGGATAGGCAGGATTATGGCGTGTGTCCAGTCTTTGGGGAGGGTTCCTTCCGTCCAGATCTTATTGTAGTAGTGTAACAGGATTTTTAGGGCATCTTTATGGAGGTTTTTTAGGAGGTCGTATGGGATTCGATTCTCTCCCGGCGATTTGTTTCTTTTTGCGCTGTTTATTGCGTCTTTGAGTTCTCTTAAGTTGAATAGAGTGTTGATTTCTTCCATTTCGTCTATGTGGGCGTCCCTAGTTTCAGCACGACTTTCAGTTTCGTTTAGATGCTCTAGGAATTCTTTTTTGTAGTTAGAGGTACTGCTGATGTCTGCGTAGGTTTGACCGAACATTTGTGCCTTTTGGGAGTTTGTTTCGGCTGTGTTGTTCTTATAGGTAAGGGTGGGGATTGCTGTGTTGGAGGCCATTCCATTCATTCTTCGTGCCATATTCCAGACACCCCCCAGTTTAGACTGGCTGGTTAGCTCTGAGCAGTATTCCTCCCAGCTCTCTCTTGCTTCGTTTTGGATCGTTCTTTTGGCCACTGCATTTAGTCGTTTGTAGTCTTGGTAGTCATTTAGGTCTTTTGATTTTGCCATTTTATTACGTGATTTGTTTCTCTCGTATATGGCATTGCTGCATTTATTGTTCCAGAACGGCAGTGGCCTATTTTTTTTGTTTTTCGATTTTGTCTGGTTTTGGTTGGAATTGACGAATTTGCTAAGGCGGTGATAGCTCCAGTGAGGTTTTGGGTAGATTCATTGACGTCGTCTGTCAGCAGGTCTTCCTTTATGCTAAGTTGACTGTCGGCCTTAAATTTTTTCCAGTCGCCCTTTGATAGTTTCCAAGGTTGCATGGTCATCTCCTCCTCCAGCACTACTTCCTCATTGACCCTGGTGGTGGTGACTAGGTGGTCGGAGCCCAAAGTTGTGTTCTCTACTTGATGCGTACATATCAGGGCCAGGTCGCGGGATACGACGCTTAGGTCAATGACTGAGATTGTGCTGGACTGATTCGTCAGCACACGCGTGGCCTGCCCTGTGTTTAGGACCGTGTAATTTGTTTCTATTATTATTTCTTCTAAGGTATTTCCAGTTTTATTGTTATATGTGCTGCCCCACATTTTATTCTGCGCATTATAGTCACCTACAATGACGGTTCTCCTGCCTGAGAAAAGTTGGCCTAGGGAATTTTTATTTATGTCTGTGGATGGGGGTATATAGATATTAATAACTTGAATGGTTCCTATGTTTGTGTTTACTTCGATGGCCTGGCTTTCTGTGTCTGGGATTTCAGGTATGGTTTTCATCGTATAATTTAGACCATTTTTTACTAAGATAGCCAGGCCTCCCTTAGGCTTATTTTCTTTATGATCCTTTCGTATTATGGTGTAGCCGTCCAGTTTAGGGCTTTTAATTTTATTTCTGAATAAAGTTTCTTGTATGCATATGACTTCCGGGGGTCTAGTCGTTTTAATTAGAAAATTTCTCAACTCGTATCTGTTTTTCATTAGCCCTCTGGCGTTCCACTGCATTATCACTAACTCCATGATTGGGTTGTGATTTCGTTACTCTGTATATTAATTTGGGTTTTTATGGATTAACTAGTTCTTGGGTCGCTGTTTCATACTGAAATTTCGTTTTGCCTCCGTAGAACAGAGCAGACCCAGTTTCTGAGATTATGTTACGTATTTCAGACGCTGGCTTGCTGCTATGTAGCAGTGCCAGGCAACCTCTGATGAACGCTTTTATCTTCAGGTCCGTTGTTTTTGGATGATCTCTTATATCCGTGTACTCTGTGTTGTTTATAATTGTGTACTTTGTGTCGTCAAATTTCATAAACTCTCTGACCACCTCTTCTTCATATTCCGGTAGTGTTGTTGGGATTGGCGTATGTTGTTGTTTCTGTTGTGCTTTCTGTGTCTGTTTGTGTATGTGTACACGTGTGTCAATTCCCTTTTTTAGCTTTTCAGAGTATAGTTCTATTCCTACTTTGCTTTTGATGACCTGCTGCCGTTCTACATATTTAGCACATTTCTTGTATGCCGCGCTGTGTGGTTGCTGGCAGTTTGCACACATTGGCTTCTCCTTGTTTGGACATTCCAGGAATGAGTGTGTTCCACTGCATTTACTGCAGATGGTTTCAGCAGTACATCGTTCAGTGCCGTGATCAAAGGACTGGCAGTTGTTGCATCTCCTAGGCCTAGGAATATACGGCCAGACTTTAAATCGCCTGCCCTCGATGTGCATGTATGTTGGCAGTGTGGTCCCTTGTTCAAAAGTGACCAGTGTGGTCTTTGATGTTTCTGGGTGGCCGATTTTTTTTAGCGATTTTAACCCATAGCTTGATGCTATACTAGTGAGGTTCTCCTCACTCTCCTGGAGCCCGTGTATAACCCCTCTGGGACCGAAGTTATCGTTTTGTCTATCAGGCGGGGAGGGGCGGGTCTGGCGCTCCTGCCATCTGGTGACAGCCATTGGCAAGCTGGTTGTCACCGCCTTTCCGTCGAGAGCTGTTAGTTGCATCACCCTCTCTCTCTGTCTCTCATTTTGCGCCACAACCCGGAGGCTGTCGCCAGCTAACTGTATCTGCTCGACCTCCCCTCCGGCCGCCTGAGCAATCTCCTTTTGCAATTTACCTGGGTTTAACCGGAAGTAATTGTGCAGCTCTCTCCCGCAGCTTTTAATGTATACTGTTTTGTTTAATTTATTCAGTACCATGTTCTTCTTCTCTCGAGGGATATTTATCCAGTTTACATTTGGCTGTCTATTGTTATTTATTCTGTCTTTCGTTTTATTACAGGGAACGGGAGCTTGCGCTATCTCCTCGTCCATCGGCTCCTCTCCCTTCCCCACCCGCGAACCTTGTGCAGGTTCAGGTGCGGTTTCAGTTTTATTGCCCTGATTAGCAGAAGCTTTTATTGCTGGTCTATTTACATTTGCGACCAGGTTTTCGATTTCATCTGGTTTTATGACAGTAGTTTTAGCTTCATTTGCAACAGGGTATTCTACTTTGTCTGAATTTGCAACAATATTGACTTCAGCAACATTTCTAGCAACATTTCTAGTATCATTCCTATCAATTTTTGTTTTCTTTTTAAGGTGTTTTGGTTTCATACCATGTTTTGTTGCCGTTTTCGCGCTTCGGAGGAAGCTGTCCCTGGTATGCAGGTATCGTCCTCCCACCGATCTCGCCGTCTTGACCGTCTGTCTCTGCTCCTCTTCCGATCTGTCCGTCTTTTGGGCTGTTGGTGTGATTCTCTCCTGTTGTGTATCCTTCTCGTTCTCCGCGGCCTCCAGTTGCAGTTCCAGGAGTCGGCCGAAGTACTCCGCATTCTCGAATTTCTGTAGTCTTACACAGACATACTTGTCAATCGAGGTAGCCAAAGACATTCGTTCAAATTCTAATAATATTATTTTTTAGATCAAATTTCTCTTAGTTTAACACGTTGAAAGTCGCTGGCCGAATAAATTGCAATTAGTAAGCATTGTCTTGTACTTCCGCCTCTAGACGTGTTCGAGATCGAGAGGTGTGTGAGTTGGGTTGAGTTGAGAGATGTGTCAGCCTATTCGCTAGATTTTGATCTGCGACCATTCGTATTTTGTAATGATAACGAATCATTGATTGATCTGTAAATGTACGCAGAGTAAAACGGATACGGTGAGGAAGAGATTGCTAAATAATATTATTATCAAACCTGATGAAACTCCTTCAGCCGTCGACCGTGGAAAGGCACGACAATGTAGATGTGCATTTCACTAGAAACCTTGCCTTCTGGAATGCCGTTGCAAAGTGTCGCCATCTCGTGATTGGTAGCTTCTCGGTCCATTGTAAATTTTAAAACAAGACGACGTGCAAAAATTACCAGTTGAGGCGACCGACGAAAACCTGTCGGAATTGAAATCTTTCACGCGACTTTGTGCGGCCTCGGTGCGAACTAAACGTCAAAAGAATGACGACGACTACGTATACGGCGACTTTAAATGGGTCTGTTTTGTCGTGTCTAATGTCTACGGCCATATCACGTTGAAAACACCGGTTCTCGTCCGATCACCGAAGTTAAGCAACGTCGAGCCCGGTTAGTACCTGGATGGGTGACCGCCTGGGAATACCGGGTGCTGTAGACTTTTGTCTTTGCTGTTGAAGTGTTAAAAGTTCTGAACTGTGCTAAATCCCTTTCTTTTGCGGGAAATTGCGGCGTGTTTGCTATTTCCGAGGCCGTCAGTACAGCAACTGTTCACCTTGCAGATCAGTAGGCCTAAAGTAAGTGCCACATGGTCACCGAACACGTGTGCACCCTTAGTTAAGTAGGCCTATTTCCATCTTGCTTCTGCAGGTGAATGCTGACATTATATAGGGCCGTAAATATTATACTTGTGTATGGATTACACAACTGTAGGCCTACGAGTGTGCCCGCATACATGTAATTTTCTGTGTAGAAAAAAAATATATTGATCCTGTTCTTGACCAAACGTCCAAAGTATTTTAGCTTTTCGAGTTATTTCTCCCCCGTGAAGGGGAGTGGGCCGATCCAGGAAGTACTGCAATACCTGGCCAACCCGCGGAGAAGCCGGAGCAAGCCCCTGCATCTTCTCCCAAGTCCAAAAATCAGTTTAATATCGATGTCCCCGGATAGGGGACGTATCAGATATTAAGCTGATAAGAACAGATACTACACTTTGATCTTAGCCAAAAGGCCGAGAAGCGATAAACATTTTTTCTCGAATTTCTGTAGTCTTACACAGACATACTTGTCAATCGAGGTAGCCAAAGACATTCGTTCAAATTCTAATAATATTATTTTTTAGATCAAATTTCTCTTAGTTTAACACGTTGAAAGTCGCTGGCCGAATAAATTGCAATTAGTAAGCATTGTCTTGTACTTCCGCCTCTAGACGTGTTCGAGATCGAGAGGTGTGTGAGTTGGGTTGAGTTGAGAGATGTGTCAGCCTATTCGCTAGATTTTGATCTGCGACCATTCGTATTTTGTAATGATAACGAATCATTGATTGATCTGTAAATGTACGCAGAGTAAAACGGATACGGTGAGGAAGAGATTGCTAAATAATATTATTATCAAACCTGATGAAACTCCTTCAGCCGTCGACCGTGGAAAGGCACGACAATGTAGATGTGCATTTCACTAGAAACCTTGCCTTCTGGAATGCCGTTGCAAAGTGTCGCCATCTCGTGATTGGTAGCTTCTCGGTCCATTGTAAATTTTAAAACAAGACGACGTGCAAAAATTACCAGTTGAGGCGACCGACGAAAACCTGTCGGAATTGAAATCTTTCACGCGACTTTGTGCGGCCTCGGTGCGAACTAAACGTCAAAAGAATGACGACGACTACGTATACGGCGACTTTAAATGGGTCTGTTTTGTCGTGTCTAACGTCTACGGCCATATCACGTTGAAAACACCGGTTCTCGTCCGATCACCGAAGTTAAGCAACGTCGAGCCCGGTTAGTACCTGGATGGGTGACCGCCTGGGAATACCGGGTGCTGTAGACTTTTGTCTTTGCTGTTGAAGTGTTAAAAGTTCTGAACTTTATTTTGCGGTGTGTTTGCTATTTCCGAGGCCGTCAGTACAGCTATTTTGGTCCGAGAAGTAGGCTTTCTTCTCGGAAGTTGTAAAATCGCGTGCATTCGTCGCTTGCAAAGATCTACGCATTTAATGTCGTAAGAATGAAATAAACCACACGTTTCTGTGTAGAAGTTGTAGTACATGTATAAATGGAGCAGCGTTTTTAAACTGTTCACTTTGCAGGGCAGTAAAGTTAGTGCACTGCCACGTGGTCACCTAACACGTGTACCATAAGATTTTTTGTGAATGCTGCCATTTATGTAGGGCAGTAAAAATTAGACCTGTGTGTGGAATACATAACTGTGCGAGTGTAGGCTCGCATAGTTTGTGTGCAGAAAAATACATTGCTCTTGTTCTTATCTTGACCAACGGTCCAACCTTGAAATACATGCAAATCTACATGTAGTTGCGCATTTCACTCATTCACTGCAAAGCTTACCTTCTGGAATGGCGTTGTAAGGTGTCGCCAGCTGGTGATTGTAGCTTTGTGAGCCCATTGTCGATTTTAAAACGAGAACTACAAAATGACCGACCAGTTGAGACGGCCGTACTGAAAGCTGTCGGAATTGACATCTTGCACGCGACTTTGTGCGGCCTCGGTGCGCACTAAACGACGAACGAATGACGACGACTAGGTACACGGCGACTTTAAATGTGTCTGTTTTGTCCTGTCTAATGTCTACGGCCATATCACGTTGAAAACACCGGTTCTCGTCCGATCACCGAAGTTAAGCAACGTCGAGCCCGGTTAGTACCTGGATGGGTGACCGCCTGGGAATACCGGGTGCTGTAGACTTTTGTCTTTGCTGTTGAAGTGTTAAAAGTTCTGAACTGTGCTAAATCCCTTTCTTTTGCGGGAAATTGCGGCGTGTTTGCTATTTCCGAGGCCGTCAGTACAGCAACTGTTCACCTTGCAGATCAGTAGGCCTAAAGTAAGTGCCACATGGTCACCGAACACGTGTGCACCCTTAGTTAAGTAGGCCTATTTCCATCTTGCTTCTGCAGGTGAATGCTGACATTATATAGGGCCGTAAATATTATACTTGTGTATGGATTACACAACTGTAGGCCTACGAGTGTGCCCGCATACATGTAATTTTCTGTGTAGAAAAAAAATATATTGATCCTGTTCTTGACCAAACGTCCAAAGTATTTTAGCTTTTCGAGTTATTTCTCCCCCGTGAAGGGGAGTGGGCCGATCCAGGAAGTACTGCAATACCTGGCCAACCCGCGGAGAAGCCGGAGCAAGCCCCTGCATCTTCTCCCAAGTCCAAAAATCAGTTTAATATCGATGTCCCCGGATAGGGGACGTATCAGATATTAAGCTGATAAGAACAGATACTACACTTTGATCTTAGCCAAAAGGCCGAGAAGCGATAAACATTTTTTCTCGAATTTCTGTAGTCTTACACAGACATACTTGTCAATCGAGGTAGCCAAAGACATTCGTTCAAATTCTAATAATATTATTTTTTAGATCAAATTTCTCTTAGTTTAACACGTTGAAAGTCGCTGGCCGAATAAATTGCAATTAGTAAGCATTGTCTTGTACTTCCGCCTCTAGACGTGTTCGAGATCGAGAGGTGTGTGAGTTGGGTTGAGTTGAGAGATGTGTCAGCCTATTCGCTAGATTTTGATCTGCGACCATTCGTATTTTGTAATGATAACGAATCATTGATTGATCTGTAAATGTACGCAGAGTAAAACGGATACGGTGAGGAAGAGATTGCTAAATAATATTATTATCAAACCTGATGAAACTCCTTCAGCCGTCGACCGTGGAAAGGCACGACAATGTAGATGTGCATTTCACTAGAAACCTTGCCTTCTGGAATGCCGTTGCAAAGTGTCGCCATCTCGTGATTGGTAGCTTCTCGGTCCATTGTAAATTTTAAAACAAGACGACGTGCAAAAATTACCAGTTGAGGCGACCGACGAAAACCTGTCGGAATTGAAATCTTTCACGCGACTTTGTGCGGCCTCGGTGCGAACTAAACGTCAAAAGAATGACGACGACTACGTATACGGCGACTTTAAATGGGTCTGTTTTGTCACTAGAGCCCGCATCCGCCATCTTTTTTGAGGCTGTGACCCCGAAGCCACTCCAACGGCCTTGACCCTGTGACCTCTCAAAATGGCGAAACGATTGAAGTCAAATTGTGTAGTGTTTGGATGCAGCACCTTATTAACGCCTGAAAACAAGGCCTCTGGAATATCATTTCATCGGTAAGTTGTTATTTTGTGTCTGCTGTAGCTTTTGCAATGCATAAGCTTCGAAAAACATTAAAACATTCTCTTTTAAGCTTGACTGTTTTATAGGCGTGCGGCCCGAATCCGCGAAACCCGAATTGACTTTAGGCTGGATCCCCGAAATTGATTTTCTAAGTCCGACCCGAATAAGTATAATTAATATATGATGATGATGAAAAGGCAGTATATCGATATACATCGAGGCCACGCTAGGTCTCTGTCACGTTTGCAATTTCACTCTGAATTGCTTTCTGGAGTTCGGCTGCTTTCTAGAAAACTGTTTTCAGGAAATGGGGCTTTTGTGTATTTTCAGCGTTTTCGGGGATTCGGGTTGAAACGAACAAAGCCCTAATAATTTTGCAGATAATGGTGTAAGAGAATAACATTTTCACAATCTGTTTTAGGTTTCCAAAAGATCCTGAGCTGAGAAAGAAGTGGGCAGCCCGTTTGCACCGTGACAACTGGACACCGAAAGACCACTCGCGTATCTGTTCAGTTCACTTCGAAGATGTTTGTTTCTACAACAGTGGCATGCGCAAGAGACTGTTACCAGGTTTGCGGAATTGACTTTGAATGTATGAATAGACGAATTAACGAAATATAATTGCATTTTGTCAGTGGTTAAATTACACATCCAGATGCAATTGTAAAACCTAATTAAGAGTATCTGGCGAACCTGTAACCAATACTTGCTATTAATTGTTTGAATAAAAATCAAATTTGCAAAGCATGATGCATCTTGTCGATTATTGTTTAAAGAAAACAAGTGACAGGTCGTCTCTTTTAAGTCTTGGACGTGTCAGGTCAGGTAGCAGGTCTACAATCAGAGGTGTCAGATCTAAGGTCTCAAGGATATGACTGAATTTAATCACTGCATTTTGTTTAGTTGTGGCTTTTTATTTTATTCCTGAATGCCTTACAACTTGGGCTGGGCATTTAACGCGATTAATGCGTTAAAACTTTAAAATTTAAAGTAAAAGCTGCAAGAAAAAGTACAGTAGAAGCATGCTTGTTTTTTTGTTAATTAACTGCAAGCATTTATATAGCGAATATTCAACGTAACTACTAACGTATAGTATACTTGTACTTGTTATCTATTGTGACATGCGTTAAAAATTAATTTTGATTAAAATTTTTAATTGTTGCCCACCTCTACTTACAACTTAGATTATGCCAGCCCAGAATGTTAATAATGATTGTGTAGTGTCTTCCTTTCTCACCCGTAATTGGGTACACTGGAACAAATTGAAATCTTGCACCACCGTGCCCCACAATATATATGTAATAGACTAGTGTTTAAAACACATTTTAGTTGATTTCCATAAAATTGCTATATTTCTATGTTAAGGAGCTGAACCGACGCTGTTCCACCTTCCAGCTCATTTGCAGCCGAAGAAACTTCTGGTCCGACAGTTACTGGAACGCACGTCACGTGATGTTGAACACTGTGCTGCTTCTGCTGCTGATGAATTGCCTGGAACAAGTTCTGCTAGACGATCACAGACCACTACCAGCAAAACTCGTAAAACAGGTGACCATTCATACTCTCTGCAGTCGCCAAGACGAATCAAACATAAGCTGGATTCAGCACTAAGTGCGCTGGTTGCTGGCAAGAAAAAGCTTAAACTTGCACAGCAGTGCAACCGACGTTTGCAAAAGAAAATAAAGAGTGTTAAAGATCTTTTAGCAGAAATGCAAAAGAAGCAGCTGATAACAGAATATGCTGAGCAGAATTTATTATCATCATTTGATGATTCTGCTTTCGCTCGAATAACTAGACGCATGAAAAGTGCAGCTTCTGGGAAGGTTAGAGCTCAGTATCCTCGTGAGCTACGTAACTTTGCTTTGTCGCTACACTTTTATTCTGCTAAAGCATACGACTTTGTTCGAAGCCAGTTTGGAAATTGTCTTCCACATCCAAAGACATTGGCAAAGTGGTACAGCTGCATAGATGGAAACCCTGGCTTTCATGATGAGGTCTTTGCAGCTCTACGGTGTATGGCAGATAGTCGGACTGGAAAGCAAATTCTATGTTCTCTGATGATGGATGAAATGGCCATTCGTAAGCAGGTGGAGTGGGACGGTAAAAGATATGTAGGTTACATTGATCTGGGTGTGGCTATCGAGGATAACAGTAACCTTCCGGTTGCAAAAGAGGCACTGGTCATGATGATTGTCAGTATGACAGATCATTGGAAGGTGCCAGTGGGTTATTTTTTGATTGATGGCCTACAGGGTAAGGAACGTGCAAATCTGGTACAAATTTGCTTGCAAAAGTTGCATGATGCTGGAGTGAGAATTACGTCACTCACATTTGATGGCAGTGCTGCTAACTGTGCCATGGCATTGCAACTTGGAGCCAAGTTTGATGCAGAACAGCCTCAATCCAGTTTTGAGCATCCCGCAGATCCAAACCAAAGAGTCTGCGTTTTCCTTGATGCTTGCCACATGGTAAAATTAATGCGTAATATGCTAGCAGATAAAGGAGTTCTGTTAGATGCTGAAGGTCACGAAATAAAATGGGCTTATATTGAGAATTTGCAAGCACTTCAGACCACAGAAGGTTTGCGAGCAGGGAACAAGCTGCATGAGAGACATGTTCAATGGCAACAGCAGAAAATGAAAGTAAATTTGGCTGTGCAAGCTTTAAGTTCTTCTGTTGCTAATGCTTTGGAATTCTGTCAGACTACACTGGACCTGCCACAGTTTAGAGGATGTGAAGCGACGGTTAAGTTTATTCGAACAGTTGATCGCCTTTTTGATTTGCTTAACAGTCGCAACCCTATTGCTCATGGATACAAGGCTCCAATGCGGATGACAAATGCAGTAGTCTGGAGACCTTTCATTGCTGAAGCACAGGAGTATTTACGTGGATTGAAGTTGGCTTCTGGACAACTGGTGAGCCAGAGTCTACGTAAGACTGCTGTCATCGGTTTCATTATGTCCAGCACGAGTGCAGTATCCTTATTTGACACACTTGTGAAAAACGAGTCTCTTTTACAATACCTTCTGACGTATAAAGTAAGCCAGGACCATCTTGAGCTCTTCTTCAGTGCAGTAAGAAGCCGTGGAGGATGGAACAATAACCCATCAGCAGTCCATTTAAAAGCAGCTTGGAAAAGACTGCTTGCACATCAGCAAATGAAGGATGTCAAAACTGGCAACTGTATTGCACAGACAAGTTGCCCAGTTTTAATGATTTCTTCAAGAATTGACAGACAGGAAAAATCCGACATAGCTACTGTTGCAGCTCTACGACTTAATGATGCCTTGAACAGATTAAGTCATGAAAACACAGATTCTGAAGCTTATGGACCACAAATTGATATTGCCACATTATCCAACTTCATTGAAAATGTGGTGGTCTATATTGCTGGTTTTGTTGTTTGTAAGTTAATAAAACGTCTTGCTTGCAATGACTGTAAAGCTGTCCTGTTTTGGAACAAAGCCAGTACTGAACTGTGTCCTGCAGATTTTGGACTTCTGGAGATCAAAGATCGTGGTGGTCTCCTGCGACCTTCTCATGATGTTGTACGGCTTTGCAAAGCTACCGAGTCACACTTTCGAAGTAGGATGGGTCCATACGAGAAACCAGTAATTGCTTCAAGTCTGAAAACCGTTCTAATTACAGATGTCCTTCAAACTTTCATTGGGAGCAACATCTTTTCTGCACTTATGGACCATTCCACTGGAACTGAGCCAATTAGGGATCACCGGGTTCTGCTCATGAAGACAGTTGTTGACGAATACCTTACCTGTCGTCTGCATCACCAGGGCAAATGCTTCACAAGAAGCATTCATGAGCAGAACAAGCGATCTAAGCTAAATAAAACTGTGATTTTTAGTGGCCAGTAGAACGTCTGGTATCTTAACTTTTCTGCTTTACTTACAATATACAGATTCCATTCAAAAGCCTTTGATGTAGCAATTACATTACAAATGTAATTTAATTATTATTGCAATTACATGCTTGTAAATGTAAAATTGAATTACAGCTACAATTACTTGATTGTGTAAGTTATTGAATTGTAATTGCATTTTGATTGTAATTATCTGTTTCTGAACATTTATCAGCTATTTAAAAGTGTTTCAAAACTGAATAATTATTTAACTATATCTTGCATAATTCTGAATAGTACTTAGTGATGATCACTGTATAATGGACTTGATTGCAAACTACCCATTAGCAAAATACCTTGTATTTAAGAAAGTACCCAGTGATGTTACCATTTGTACATTACAATATCTTTGGGTGACTGTGCATAGTGGGACACATAATTCCATGAAGTTCTCCCTTTGATATCTAATACTATATTCAATACTTGTTAACAGTGTAACTGTTTAATTCAGTTATTGTGCTTGCATAATTGTCACAGTGTTAACAAAATTTATATTTTTACTTATATCTTGGATTTTAATTATATTTGGATTTCACTTATATTGTATTTTGTATTTTATTCAAACATTTATAAAGCGCCTTTACTAGAGTGAATGATTCAGAAGTGCACAAGGCCACGAGAGAAGAAATAGTTACCAGCTAGAATTTGAGAGCAAGTAGATGGAGACAACGTCTAGCTGTTCTAGTATGAGGAACTAGAAATCAAGTCTGAAGAGCGGATTGGACGAGGTGTCTTCTAACCGTCTCCGCCTTAACTCAGACAAAACTCAACCTTTCTCTTCCTCTGTTTCTGAAACGCCTGAAGACTATCTTATTTGTTAGAGCCCGACAAACCATGTGATTACAATTCAGTATGAACGGATGATCACAAGTAATTACAGGAGTCGAATTTAACTATACGGCAACCATGCAAGGCGCCCATCACGTTTTACATCTCATTTTACCAACGCGACATCTCGCGATTGATAGGCTGAGTTTGGGAGGATAGAGGGAGGCGATCCCGCTACCTACTGCTCCTCACGCCAGTGCTGCCATGGACGGCTTAAACTCACGATTTCTCTTTGGCTTTCAAGCACATGGATTCTAACTGCATCTTCATCTGGTGGCCGACTACCCGCTCCCGAGACTCACATTTCGGCGTGACCGTGCGCGCATTACAAATTTAATTAATAATGATAAAATTAGTAGGCTACACGTGGTAGCGTACGATTAAGTAATTTTGGATATTTAAATTACAATGCACGTGAAACATATACATACAAGCGTATTCCAGTAACCGTAGTGGTACTATCAACGTATATAAATTATAAAGTATAAAATCACTAAAAGTATTTTACATTTTCTGTGCTAAAAAAATTAACAAATAAATAACGCATATCGATGGTTTTAAATCGGCAGAATTAGCCTTCTGGTTTACTATAGTCGACTATTTTGTTCTAATATAAAGCGCCGAGCGTTTGCTTGCCTTTAATAAATAACACACACTTACTTACTTAGCATCGAATTGTTGATATTTATATTTAGAATGTTGGCTGGGGTCAAGGTCGCTTAGTGATTGTGGCTTCGATCGACCTGAAGAAAACACTACGTCATACGGTCTCTAGCGTTAATAATATATCTCATTGACGGCGACTTTAAATGGGTCTGTTTTGTCGTGTCTAATGTCTACGGCCATATCACGTTGAAAACACCGGTTCTCGTCCGATCACCGAAGTTAAGCAACGTCGAGCCCGGTTAGTACCTGGATGGGTGACCGCCTGGGAATACCGGGTGCTGTAGACTTTTGTCTTTGCTGTTGAAGTGTTAAAAGTTCTGAACTGTGCTAAATCCCTTTCTTTTGCGGGAAATTGCGGCGTGTTTGCTATTTCCGAGGCCGTCAGTACAGCAACTGTTCACCTTGCAGATCAGTAGGCCTAAAGTAAGTG
>JACEVL010002508.1:0-19727 GCA_020284085.1 Aporrectodea caliginosa
TGCCATATTAGACGCTCACCTCGAACAGGATTCAAATGCCAAAGTCGCCTGTGGTATGTTTCATACTTACATCAGCAGATGAATTATGAACATCAAGATTCATAGATTTTAAATACTTGAGGTTGACAGAATAAAGATGGTGAATTTAAAGAAATGGCAAAGCAGCTCTTATCTGTATATCAAAATTGGTTTGCCACGAGAAAGCAAGTGTTAGAGTTGTTTAAATTTGTTTGGTGTATATTCTTAGAAAACTGTTAAATTTCTGATGGTATGCAGTGGTTTATAAGACATTTTTCGACGTTTACATGCTACTATAGGATGGAGTCAAGATTAGAATGAAGGCTCAGATTTCAGATGTTCATAAAGAATGTTAAGGACAGTTGCTGCCTTTTGTGGTCAGTTGTTTCATTGATAAGTTTGATGGAATTCAGTAGATAGTATGGGTTTTCTTGGCTATTTATTTTTCTCTGTGTGTTTTGTGTCTGTATATAGAAACTGCTGCAAAGACTGGCATGATCATGCTTCTGGGTGAAATTACCTCAAAAGCTAACGTCGATTATCAGAAAGTTGTCCGCAATACCATCAAATACATAGGCTATGATGATTCCAACAAAGGTCTGCTTTACTTGATATATGGATGGTTGTATTCATTTCTGAAATTGTTTTTTTTGTTTAAACGTGGCCAGTATAGGAATTCAGACTGACCTTATAGGTCTCAGTGGTAAGTGCAGAGGAGAGAGAATTGCGTGGCATGGCCAAGGAGCAGAGACGATAGAGAAAGCTGCAGATGTGACAAGGTAGATTGTATTGACAGAGATGCACAGACATGCACATTATTTGACATCTGCCGTTTTATGTAGATCAGATTAGGCAGAGCCGGACATAGGACTTTGGAAAAACTTAGGTCATGTGAAAGTCATGCTTGGAAGTGATGTGGAAGTCATATGAAAACCTAGGTCTTGTCTACTTGGAGCAATTAAATCTTTCTATTGTGTCTTGAGTATACTTCTAGCATACCTGTGGTCTGATGTTGCGCCAGAGAAATTCATCTGTTCTGCACAAATTTATTGTGCTTCTGTCAAAACATCTATTCAGAGTGCTGTGCCTTGACTGTCCTGCAAAAATTACTGCATTCAGACATCTCTTCTGCCGAAGTAGCACTTCTTATTGGAAGATGTGTGATCTACAATTTAGTTTGATAACCATAAGAATTACAGATTTCTAAGGCAAACACCTGCATATTTGCAGCAGATGGCTAAGTAGTGAATGCTAACGAACTGATGGGCTGAAAAGATTTGTTTTATTTTTGAAGGGTTTGACTACAAGACATGCAACGTGTTGTCAGCACTAGAAGAGCAGTCACCAGACATTGCGCAAGGTGTTCACTTGGGTCGCAGTGAGGAAGAGATTGGAGCTGGTGATCAGGGCCTGATGTTTGGCTATGCTACGGATGAAACTGAAGAGTGCATGCCATTGACTGTTGTTCTAGCTCACAAGCTGAATGCCAAGATGGCAGAACTGCGCAGAAACGGAGGTTTGCCTTGGGCTCGCCCTGACTCAAAGACACAGGTTAGTAACAGTTTAGGGTAGTTGGAATTTTGAAACTGGTGGAAGCATTAAATTATTGATGTTGAGGAATTGTTAGATCTGCTGCCTGATTATTATTTTGTAATTTTTTAATTATACACAGATTCATAGAAATGTGAACGTGAGGCATGGTTAGTCAGTCCACAGGTGATAATGCTGTTAGATATTGAGATGTTTGAAGTGAGAATTAGTGAGTGTTGAAGTGTATCTTGGAAATTTTTCAGGGCTCTGCGGTCTGGACAGGGCTATGACAAAAACACCCTTAGTTTGAGCACATCACCCACATACTGCAATCATTGTGTTGACTTCCTACTAAAACTTAAAAATCAAGTTTAAGACATGTCTCTTAGTGTATGCAATAGCAACACGGTTTTGCTTACAAGCGACAATCAGTTAGACACTTTGAGTATTACAAGAATGGCACTACAGAAGTTTCCAGATTAGATTAGACATCTTGTAAAAGGCAGTGTACATTATTCTAGCATTGAACTGTAATTTAAACTTTGCTTACCCTGGCCACTGACCTGATTTCTCTTATGAACGTCGTAAAGGTCACTTGTGACTGTAAACATGTGACTTTGTCCACTGGACTTTGCATTCTGTGTCTTGTTTGCTGGAGGACAGATGACCTCCGCAGGTTGCTTGTTTGTGGGACGTTGGCCCAGTTAAAGATCTGGTCATGATTTAAGAAACACATCTATGATAACGATAGAAGAAGATGAAGAGCAGTCCCTTGAGCTAGCCTTGATGCAGCCAGGGTATGAAGTGTTAATGACTTCATTTTCTTAGCCTTGGCATATGGAGGGCCGGTGGCCATTCCTCTCCCTCACTGTCTCATCCCACCAACAGTGTACAGTCAGTGTACTCATTATAGCTGAGTTGTATAGGGGTGCTGGTGAACCAAATTTTCTGCCCTGGCAGGATTTGAACCCCCGACCTCTCAACTGACAGTTCAGTGTGTTAACCACTACTGGCACTACAGTGTTGAGCACCCATTTTAAAGCTAATTATTGGTCAAATAGTAAATGAACTTATGTTCAAGCTAAAATGTCTGGTAGCATTTCAGTGGTCAAATAGTAAATGAACTTATGTTCCAGCTAAAATGTCTGGTAGCATTTCAGTGTTGCTTTGTGAAATTCTACTAACGTATGATTGTTGTGTTCAGTCCAACTATACATGTATATGTGTTGGCATAATTATTGGCCATCACTGTCACAACGTAGAATTCTTACAGATGAAGTCAAGGCAGATGTGTTTTCAAAATTTTTGTCTCGTGTATTTTAGGTGACTTGTGAGTATAAGATGCAGAAGGGAGCCTGCATTCCACTCAGGGTTCACACAGTCGTCATATCCGTCCAGCATTCTGAAGATGTCTCCCTGGAACAGATTCGAAAGGACCTCATGGAAAAAGTCGTCAAGAACGTCATTCCCGCTAAATATCTCGATGAAAGGACCGTCTATCATCTTAACCCGTCTGGAAAATTTGTTATTGGTGGACCACAGGTTCTGTGAAATTTATTTGTTTTATTTTTTAGCTGTTTTGCTGGCTATTCTAAAGTGTCCTTGGGACCAAAAGAAAACTGCGTTGTGCCGAGTGGAACAGTCACCATTGTGTGCTCAGCTGATCTGCAATTTAGCATCCTCTATATATAAAGTTGCAGTAGTGAAGCCGTGTCAGACTAAGACAGTGTAACAGTATTTTCAGTGGTGTTGAATCCCGAATAGAGAGAAGCTGTCAGATTATTCTGAGGTGGAACAAGCACATCCAAGAAATGGCAGCTATATGAGGTTTAAGGGAAAGTGTTGATTCATAGATGACTCCAAGATCCCAAACGGTGGGTGATGGAGAGAGTAGAGATGAAGAAGTAGAGAGTGAGAGTCCAGTGCAGTGTAGGAGCTTAGAGGAACGGATAGACCAGATTTGTCAGGAATAAGTTTAAGGGCATAGACAGGCTCTATTGATGTCATCAATGCAGGCGCAAAGTCTCTTTGTAGCATTTGTGTGTGTGTGTGTGTGTGTGTGTGTGTGTGTGTGTGTGTGTGTGTGTGTGTGTGTGTGTGTGTGTGTGTGTGTGTGTGTGTGTGTGTGTGTGTGTGTGTGTGTGTGTGTGTGTGTGTGTGTGTGCATCGCTTTTATCTTGGCTCTACTATCACAATGTCAGATGGCTTCAGAGTTCCTTCCATGTGGAAAAGAAACAACTCTCCAAGTTTATCAAAATTAAGGGATAATTTGGTTGAAAGGCTTAATTGTCTAGTAAATTAACATTTGTGCAACAGCTTCACCTAGTTGATGATATACATACTGTACTGCATGTTTTGTGAGATGTAATAACTGTGTAAGTGCTGGAGAAATTATGTGACTGAAATGATAGCCAGATGATGTCATGTGGTATATGGAGAGTTCTCTTAATCACTTACAAGTACTGGTATGTGTCTGAAGAGCAGTTAAATTCACCATTTGGCAGAAGCGGTCTTGAAATGGAAAGAAGTAGTTAAACGGGATCTTAACAATCTTAGTTTGACCTTTGCATATGCATGATTTGTTCATGTGTGATAGTTCTAAATTTTAGTTAAGTAGCTTAAATGTTTGTTGTTGATTTGAAGTTGTGAGTAACATTTTGTTGATGCTTTCGTTTTAGGGTGATGCTGGTCTGACAGGACGAAAGATCATCGTAGACACTTATGGTGGTTGGGGTGCCCATGGTGGAGGCGCTTTTTCTGGCAAAGACTTCTCCAAGGTTGACCGATCGGCAGCCTATGCCGCTCGATGGGTCGCAAAGTCTCTCGTCATGGCGGGTCTTTGCAAGCGAACTCTTGTTCAGGTTGGTCCAGAACATCCATTGAAAATTAATTGTATAGAGCCTTTTTCTGTGGTTGGGTTGAAGAAATTTATTTGCTTTAACCATTGGATGGTTGGCCAAAAAATGAGGTTAATCCCTGACAACCTTCAGATCAAATATTCCCAAGCCCCTCTGAAAACCAGCATTTGGTGACATGGTCAAAAATTTGTATTTGCAAATTAGGAATGTGCTGAACCTAGGAGTAAGGAATTTTGGTACTATATTAAACTTAGAGATTTTAATGTTTTCTTTAACTGCACCTTATCTAAGATGTTGCATTCTTAGGCTTTCAAACCCACGAAACAAGATTCCAACCGACGTATTGTTTTTTGAAGTTTATAGATTACTTGAGACGACCATTTTTACTCTGTGCACTGACTCGCTTGCCTCACCATTCGATGGGATTTAAATCCTGGACTTTCCATATTTCAGTCGTGCTTGGCTTATAATTAGCGACGATATAATGACTTCTTCCAGCTAGAAACAAATTTAATGTCGAAGGAATATGAGAGTAATTATTTTAAGATAACACATCATAAAAATGATACTGAATTGGAAGCTTTTACCTTTAAGTCAGTGTTGAAAGTGTGTTTTGCTATGGCTTGACCTTCAAAAAGGTTTGCCATAAACAGTGAGGGTTCATGGCAGATTTTCATTTCTGATCTGTTAAGTGCATTAGGTTAGCATGAAATCTTGACTGTCAATTTGGTTTGGTTTTAATCTCTGCCAGTTAATAATTATTTAAAGATTTCTGGTCCATCCTAACCAACACGGTTAGAATACAATACAACTGTAATTTGATAATGCCCTCCTTACGAAATGAGTTTAGATTTGATTAAATAAGACCTTGTAATGATGATGAGTGTCTGCTGCATGCCCAATCACTGCCATTTGTACTTGTGCCTCTGGAGGTTGGCCGAGTGAATCAAGCTCTTCTCCTGTCTGGAGTATGACTCTGGAAACAAACAATTATACTGTGCTACATAAGTTAGGTTATATGGTATTACCGGTATATGTGGAATGTGCAAAGGTTCCATGTTTTTGCTGATTACTTTGCAATAGGTAGTCTTGTTAGATATGGATCACTTTGTGTTAGTAGTGGGCAAAGGAGTTATGTTATTAAGACTGTTTGAATGAATGCACTTTGAGATGTTTATCCTTAGAAATGTTTGAATAAGGGCTTTAGGATTTTCGAGTCTAGGACAATTCCCCGGTCAATTCCCTCGGTCAATTCCCCCCCAGGTCAATTCCCCCGGTCAATTCCCCCCAGGTCAATTCCCCCCGGTCAATTCCCCCCTACATACATATATATAATAATTATTATAAAATAATTACATATATTTTATATTATTATATAATTATATTATGTGTGCATATAAATTATATAATATATAATTAAATTAATATAATTAATTATATTAATAGAAATAATATATATATTATAATTCAATTTATAATTAATAATATATATAATAACAATATAATTAAATTATTATTATATAATAATTATTGTAATTAATCAATAACAATATAATTAATTATTATAAAATTATATGATATTAATAATATTAATATATATTTTTATAGATTATTAAATATTAATATAATTATATAAATACCTATGTATATGTGTATATATTATATTATATATATAATTTAATAATTATATATTATATTATAATTATATAATTATAATAATTTAATAATATTATATATTAGCATATAATTTTAATAAATAATTAATATATTTATTAGTGATATTAATTATTATTACATATTATATATGATTTTAATAATTATATTACTATAATAATTAATAAATATTATTATAATTAATGATTATAGTTATAATAATTATATTAATAATTATATATTATATAATTTATATGGGCAAATATAATTATATAATAATATAAAATGAGGAATTATTTTATAATAATTATTATATATATGATATGAATGCACTTTGAGATGTTTATCCTTAGAAATGTTTGAATAAGGGCGAACCCAGGATTTTCAGCCTGCAGACTGAATAATTGTTTTTTGAATTTCAACATGAGAGTTGAGTTGAGCAGTACCTTTCGATTGTAACAGGTGTCCTATGCAATTGGAGTTGCCGAACCACTGTCAGTCTTTGTCAGCAGCTATGGCACTGGAGTCAAGAGTGATGCTGAGCTTTTGAAGATCGTCAAAGCCAACTTTGACCTTCGACCTGGAAAAATTGTGAAGTAAGTGACCAGTGTATAATTCCATGAATCATTGATATAAAGTTTCAATAAACAAGTGGATGAGTGAATGATTGCGGTTCAAAGATGCATCTCTTTTCAGCACTTTAGAAGTGCTGTAGAAATGTGAGAATGGACATCGACTTCTGACCATTCCCTCTTTAGTCCAGTGCTCATTGTGACTTAATTCTTGGATCTCTCTTATTACAGGCAAGAACAGACAAAAGCATGTGTAATGTTGGGGATTCTGGATGAATTTGATTCTTGGTGTATAGTAGCTTCAGTGGCTGTGGCTCAAGAGCATCAATTGGTACTTCAAATGGCATGGTCACTATGACATAACATTGAGGATCCATAATGTACAGCTTTATGGCAAAGGCTGTTAACTGAAATGACAATTTGTGGCCATGCACATATCTATGTAGCTAGGTAGTTGTAGGTTGGATTCAATACTTCGATACTTATATCCACAACATTGCACATCTTTGGCTTGAGATAGCATTAGAACTCTGTATGGTCACAGAAATTGAGTATACAAAGTCGTTGCTGGCCACAGGCGACACTGGACTTGTGTGGCATGCCATGGCTAAATTTATGTGGCACTAATTATTTTAGATAAATAAGATACATATAAAACACGTTAAAATGAGCTTTTATTTAAAAGAAATTGTACACAATGAAATCTTGCTTTATTTTGGTATTTAATTCAGGCAGATAAATTAGTGTGCTGTAGGTTTTGAAAAAGTCTGTGAATTGCGTTTCCTATTGTGCTGCTTGTGTTTTGCAAAAAAATACTACACAGATGCAAGATTTTTATACGTCCTATATTTTGCAACTTGAACTATCTGAAAGCAGTGTCTAAGCCAGCTATGGCTGCAGTAGGTGCTGGAATATGATCCACATAACTTTCTTCCTTATTTTACATTGCATTTGTCACATCGACAGAAATGGGGATGCTAGGAATTAAAATCTTGTTAAAAATTTAAGAGCTGTGTACCAGTCTAATTCTTACAGAAATGCAACGTCAACTCTTTATTGCAGCTAAATTGTTAATTATCTGACTGATTAATTATATATAATATGTCATTGCAAAGAATGTGCAAACAAAGATCAATGCACCATGCATATCTGTGCTGTATATGTTGTCTTGCAGAGATCATGTGTGTGTGTATGTGGAAACCATTGTATGTTCTAGTGAGGAGGGTTCAGTGTAGTCCGTGTCACTTGTGCCTTCATGTGATGTATGTGTTGGTGTTTACAATTGCTTGCATCTTAAAAGCTGCTTTTTCTGGTTTTAGGGATCTAAACCTCAAGTGCCCAATCTACTTCAAAACGGCAGCTTATGGACACTTTGGTCGAGCGGAGTTCAGTTGGGAGCAGCCGAAAAAGCTCGTTTTCTAGTAGGAGCCAGAATGACAATCATCATATCAGACAATTGCCATTGGTGGCCAACTGACCTTTATGTGAGAGGGGGGTCATGGTTTTCCTGGTTGTGTAAATAAGTATCATGTATATGAAGCTGTTATTTTGAAGTGTTCTTAGCTGGCTATTACAGTCAGCCAGGGTTATTTTTGAAGTTTAAATATAGATTTTGCCAGAACTCTGTGTTGAATTTCAGATGGGAGATGAATAGCAGTGAACTAATGTTATAGGATATACAAATATTGTGATAAAATATTGATTGATGCAATATCTGATAGAATTTGAAATATGTTGCTACAGTTTGACTTTATTTTAGGCATTCCCTTATGTTTCAAGAGCTCTCTTTAATTCCTTTACTTTGGCTCATAAGATTTCATAGTTTTTCATTTGTTTCCTAATTGAAACAATTGGCTGTGGATTTTATTTTGTAAAGTGCTTGCTGCTTACTCTAAGTATAGAAAGCAACCAGAAGCTCAATTTTCTCAGATGTTTTGAAAATGAATTTACCAAGTACATATAGTGGCAAGCAAATACAGATTCTGATATTATTTGTTAACAGAAAAAGTTTATTGGCATTTCTTGTGGTAAACAATTTGAGCAGTTTTGTGAATTTAGTTAGAAGAGTTGTGAATTATTTCATCTTTTTATCCAGTCTTTTGTCACAGTTTATTGGTTTGTTGTAATTTTTTTCAACTTGCGCTAGGCAGGTGAGTGAGTCCATCTGCATATTTTACTTGTTTAGGCAAGGGCTTGTCTCTCTTCTTCTTGTATTTAGGCCCTGAACTGGTGATATAACTGCATTGTTGTCAGTTCTGACGATATGGCATGCAAGTAACAGTAAATGATAAGCTGTTGCTTTCTTGATTTACCTACCACTGTATGTGACATTGATGTGTTACCTGAACTAGTTTTGCTATTGGGCTCAGCAGTATTCTGCAGTTGTGTTTTAAATTTCATGAAGATGTAGATATAAGGAAAATCTTTCATTCTTTGCCCAGATCTTAACCCTTAGAACTGACGTGCCCTAGAGGTGCGTATGTACCCAAACCTGGACGTACTGACCTGACCATCTATACCCAGGGGCTGGCATACCGGCCATTGTTCTATTCTTGTTTTAGTAGTACACACCTCTGACTCAACAGGCATTCTCCAATCTAAAAATAGTGTCTTTCCCATCTTTGATGAAACCTACAATACATACATGGGAAGCACGGACAAGATCTGATCAAATGAATAAATTGCAAAGATGCAGACGCCATTACAAGTGGCCTAGATGGCTCATTGTGAAATTCCTTGTTTAGTGTGCATGCAATTCCTATGTAATGGCCAACTATTACAATCCACCCAACCATTCTGGAAGCAACTTCATACATTCCGGATGTTTATAGATAAACTGTGGTCGTGATTTTGTTGAAGCACTGCATCTGTCCTTGTTACCTTGGTCACATCATAAGTCTGGTGTCACTTCATAAGTCTGGTTTTGATGCAGCCTTCTGAATGAATCCAACATCCCACTACGCATGCCCAAAAGACACTGATTGCAGTAACAACAGACATACGTTTGCATTGGATTCAATGTCTTTTGGGGGATGTGTAGTGGGATGTGTCTGCTCAGAAAGGTACAAGCAGGCAGAGAGTGATTCCTGAAGTCAAAGACAAGGTGCTTCCAAACCAAGCAAAAACTGTCTACTGGTGGAAATCTTGCAGTTCTCAGCATTGGTTCTTTTGAAGAAACCTGTTTTCATGCATATCATTATAAAGTATAATTTTGAAGATAGAGCAGTGAAGTGTAAACAAATTTTCAAACACTGAACACAAATACTGCCAATGTGTCGGAGCCATTACCGTACTGTAAAACAAAACAGGAATCATATGTTGTGCAGAACTCTTACTAAAATGAGTAAAAATTTTAAAAATGTTGTTTTGTAAGAAAATACAAAGTCAATGTCTAACATGTTTTAGTTATAAAACCTGTTTGTTTCCGAAATTGACAAAACTTGCCAGGGAGTATGTGCTGAATCACTGGGAGTTCAGGGTTCTAAGGAATAAATCTGGTTATTGTGTTGGTAATAAATTACAGCTTTTAAAATGTGTTTTATTTGAATGTATTCTTCCTAGTTTGCTTTACACGGAGTGTATTTCTGCTGGCCAATTGCTCAATTGCTTCTGTGTACAGAACAACGTTTAGGAGAATTGCTTTCACTGATATGATAAGAATATGTGCCCTTGCGTTTTAATGATAATTTGTATATATTTTGACCCAAAATATTGGTTAACAGAAATAGGATGGTTGATTTGTTCCAGGGTTAGTTGTTTTAAGTGTAAAAAAGCAGATAGCATGAATATATCACTGAACTTGGATTTGGTGTTTGGTGTTTGTGACAGTCAAGATTATTCTAATGCTGAGAGTGCTGTGACTTTTTCCCCTTTTTCCGTATATCAGTTGTAACCGTGCCAGCTCTCGACATTGATAATGATCTTTAGATGCATGGGAAACTTCTTGTAATGTAAAACAGAAGATGTGGCATTATATGCATGAACCTTTACAGACTGCAATGCTAGATATTATGCACCCACTGTGGCAGACAGGAATGGAGTAATCTGGACTAATTTAGCAGGAGAGAGAGTGACGATATGAAGTAGTAATAATAAAGGCATAAGATGACGTCATTAGATAGGTAGGTGACCTGGGTTAGACATAGATAGTATTATCAAAGACATTTGTGAATGACTGTGGCTATCCTCACTGTAGCCAATATGTTTTATGTGTCTCCTGAAATTCAGTGTATATAATGGCTTCTGTTAGGTTTTCTTGACTTATCAGTTAATATGAATTGTTGATTTTAATCCTATGCATTTGTTTTCAATGATTTGCATTGTATGTATTTGTTATATTTGTACACATACAATGCAAATCATTTAACGCAGAATGTATGTATAGACACGTAATTATGCCAAAACATGATATTTAGCACATAAATTCTAATTATACTTGTGGACAGACGACCTGTAAATGGTTCCCTGCACAGCTTAACTATTTGAATGCGTTCTAACGTTTATTAGTTGGACACGGACGAGATGTTCAATGTTTATGATTCAATTGTTGCTGCTGTTATATTTTTGCTAAAGGTGATGCCACTGAAGAACTGTATTGGTGTACATATGCTGATAAACTGATGTGTTCTGCAGAATTGGATTGTTACATGTAATATTGCACAGTTTTGGTCCATGTGCCAACCTGTGTCAGCATATTCAGTTGTTTACATTTTGCTCAAATCATTATAAGCCGATTGATCTGGATTGGTTTTATTCTGAAGAAGCTCCCTATTGGTCTGCTGAATTGTGATGATGATCAGTAAAACAGTTCTAAACTAACGGTGGCATTTGTCGCTTGAGTTGATTGAAAGTGGAATGAATGAAAGTCAACAGGATTTGTGACAGGGGCCATCCATTTAGTACGTACGCAGAAATCCGGTAAAAATTGACCCCTCCCTCTACGCATGTGTACTTTTTGCACTGCCCTCACCTGCGAACGTACACTTGACACTTCCCCCCCCCCTTCCACCCGAATCCTATAGAGCGGTCTATCCGGTCATTTGAGGGAAGCATTTCCTTCACAGCTATAGGCTTTGTCTCCACCTCTCTTTATATATATATATATATATATATATATATATATATATATATATATATATATATATATATATATATATATATATATATATATATATATATATATAAAGATATATATATTGTGTATGTATTTGTTGTTGTATATCAGTGATGTAGTAGAGTACACCTTTAAGTCCGAGTCAAGTCTGAGTACACATGTAGTAGAGTCCACCTTTAAGTCTGAGTCAAGTCTGAGTACACCTAAGCCAAGTCGAGTTCAAGTCCAGAGTTGCTTGAGTCCGAGTCACAAAAGATCCAGTCCGAGTCCTGGATATCAAACAACAATTCAACACCAACAACTTTTGGTTTCGGGACCTCAGCCATAATTTTAATTACAAGAATAATTGAAGAATTATGCTTTGAATAACTGATTTCTAAACAGTGAGATTGCTGTATTGCTAACACATCTATATCTAGATACATGCGGACAGAGGGCTGCAAAATTGCCAGATGTCGTATAATTATAATTGTCTATCGCTTAATGTCCGATTGCCATTTGGCTGGTCCTGTTGCGCGAATGGGGTATTGTGCTAGGCCAGACACGCTAGAAATGGGTCATCTCTCCCTTCGATGGCCTTGGTCATCAGGCGCTTGGCGGTTTTAACGGCCGATTCGATTCTGCCATTTCTCGAGCGCAGTTGATCGTCGGTTGGAAGATTAAGAGCAGGAATTGATTCCAACAGTATATTGCCACTCCGCCTGCCCTTCGGTTCACCCGATCTCGACGGAAGAGGCCATAGCCTTCCACTGCCATGGATGAGTCGGTGTTTCTCAAAGCTTCTCATTTGAAAACAGAAGGCGATTTGAAAATCAATCGCGCTAGTTTGATAGGCGATCGATGCGCGGTCGACCTTGGACACTACGTATTATGTGTATCGTATTCGTATCCATTAACTGCTAGAGTATTATACGCAACACTTATTAGGCTAACCGTCTATATGCCTCCTCCGCTTGTCGATGCAATCTTTTATCGATCCTTAGCCTGAACATTCACAAGTAATGTAAACTAGATAAATAAAATAATGATTTGGCTCCAGATTCCTCTTGGAGTCTAAATCATCGAGGGCGATCAATTTAGGCCCTACCGATCGACCACTCCTTTGCTAGGTGATCGACCTAGGAGATCGATCGATCGCCTCAAATGAGAAGCTCTGGCTCTCCTTTAGCCAGCTCTCCACTAGGCCTACTACTTTGAAATGCATATAAAACGCATGATGTGTCCAAGCTAGACAGTCGATGTATGCTCTGCGCATCATGACGACACATGGTCTTGCAGGACCAATGCTACATGATGTTGTGCGAATGACCACTGTGGCCCATTTGTTATAGGCCTACGCGTCACCGGCATGGTGGGGTTTTGTGGGGCAGCAGGAGCGAAATAGACTACAGTCCGCGATGGACTACGCTATACCTATCAGAGGGTAACCCGCAGTATGGGAATTGTAAAAAAATAACGGGGGTTAGACGTTGATTTATGTGCAGTTTGGGTGTGAAATGTAGACTTTACTATGGGAGCCTAAGAAAGACTAGGGGTTCAACCCCCAACCCCCGGTAATTCTCACCCTGGTAACCCAACATTAGAACAGCTGTATAGAATGGCAGATGGGAACCTCTTTACTGCTGCCTTGGCGGACCCCGGCCATGTTCTGAACCCACTCCTCCCTCCTGTAAAGAACACTCCCTTACTTCTGCATCCCATACCCCATGACCGAATTGTCCCACAGGCTGGCAACTTAATGAGAAAAACGTTTTTAACAAGAATGCTTTATAATGCGTAATTTCATGTAAACCAAAGTGCGGTTATGCAGTTGGATAAATAAAGAATATGCATTTACTTACTTACTGTGCCTAGGGCCTACGAACCTTTCAGAGGCCTACGAAAGTCTGAAAATGACATAATAGGCCTATTATAGAAAAAATAAGTTTAATGATTGAATTAGACGCGAAACTTAAAAAAGGAAATTTATGATATTTTTTGTAATCATTAAAATATTAACTTAAAGTTACGTTGATCTGTGCAACAGCCTAGACCAGTGCTGTCCAACCCGCGGCCCGCGGGCCGCATGCGGCCCGTCGGCAGATTCTAAGTGGCCCGCCGCAGCTCGCTAAATATTTGCAATTTCTGTTAAAATGAAGTAAAAGACAGTCACTGGCCTATTTGCATAGCTATTCGTTCGTAACTTGGCTTTTCATTTGACAATGTGTACACAAAATCCAGTTCCAAAGACGCATTCATTATGATAACTCCATAATTAATAATAATACAGTTGATAATTTTCAATAAATTTTAGTCGCTGCTTTTGAGTTTACTGGTGCGGCCCTCGGCTTCAAAAATTACTTCTTCGGTGGCCCGCGGTGTCAAAAAGGTTGGACTATGCCTATATTAACTTTACGGCTCTTTGCATTGGCAAGGTCACTTATAACAGGAGTGTCAATTTAAAGAGCCATTTCTGGCCCACCGAAGATTTATTTCTGACCCACAGAGAATTACCTAAAGACTAAACAACTTAATTAAGAATAATAGTTCAAATTTGTCACTTTTAAGGATTAAAGAGATTTATTTGATATTTGTGACTGATAATGAAGGTGAAAATTACAATTTTAAACCTAATCTGACTGTTTGTAGCCTATGCAAAAAAACTGCATGCATGATTTAGAATTTGGTTTTGCAAAAAATTTCACTCCCAGATCCCTACTACCCCGTTTGTTTTGGCGCCTTCAGCACCCTGGCACGCCATTTGCTGGAAAAAAATTGCCACTGGCCTACCGTTAAAAAAGGTTAAAGTTCGTCTTCAGATGTCATTTCCCGGATTAGGCCTAGCTCGTTTTCAATTTCAGAGCTGGTAGTGGGGCCTACGAATGCAAGAGTGCCTATAGGGTCCTACGACAACCTTGAAACGACCTTGGCGTAAGTGATCAAGTATAGCCTATATAGGGATCCTGAGTGGCCGAGTGGGTTGGTGCCCGCTCGCTGCGCCGGCGCCCCGGGTTCGCTTCCCGGTCGGGTCGGATTATCAGAGATTAATTTCTCGGATCTTTACTGCGGGTGGCTCGGTCGCATTATAAACGTGGAGTACAATACAACACACAATACAACACATCACAATACAACTGGGGCGCGGTGGTTTAGGGGTATGTTCGGTGCCTTGCAGCTGGAGGGTTGCGGGTTCGAATCCACCTCAAAGTCGCCGCGTAGGGACCCTGGGCAAGTCCTTCACTGCAATTGCTCATGCGCTTCGGCGTGAAACTCCGATTCAGCGTTCGCGCAGTAGTCGGGAGCGCCTCTGAATGGGAAATCTGGTTGGGGCGCTATAACAAGTGTTCAAATACAATACAATACTAAAAGTCATATTTTATTGTAAGACAAAATTGTGACTCTGAAACCGAGTCAAATTCGAGTCCAGGGCCTTCGAGTCCAAGTCCAAGTCACGACAAGCCAAGTCCGAGTCCATAAAAAAATCGATTTTGAGTCAGCCTCGAGTCCTTGGCCGGACTCGAGTACTACATCACTGATGTGTCATATATATATATATATATATATATATATATATATATATATATATATATATATATATATATATATATGTGTGTGTGTGTGTGTGTGTGTGTGTGTGCTATATAATATATATAACACTGAGAAGCGACCCTCAAGTCCTTTCTAGTAATCAACCAATGTAGAGTCAACATTATACAGACAGCAGACAGACAGACAGACAGGGACGACAAGCACCCCTGCAGCAGTCTGCAGTAACTGGCATACATGTGCCACACCCCACATCTCCCACACCCTTCCTCTTTCTCCAAATTGTAATTGCCTGATAGCTGAACTGTGACCCATTTGAAGGAAGGTCAATATAGACAAAGTATTATCAAGGTTTAACCCCCCCTTCTTCCTGCATAGCAAGCAGATGCATTTCGGTAACCCCTCCCCTCCATGCATACGTTCTAAATTGATGGCCCCGAACGGGCAGAGGAGGAGGCAACATTTAAGATGAGAAACTATGTAGTTGACTTCAATCAATGACTATACTGCATCAATGACTGCTTGTCATTTCCTTCTGTATCTGTATGTAACTATAGGTCGGTCCATTCTTCTCTGTTGTATATGTGTGTGTCTTGACTTTGTGCAGATGTGTCTGTGTTTTGCTTCCCTCCTAAAAAGCTTTTTGAGATCATGACATTTCTGAAGACTTTGTTTTATCTTCACACACTTTGATTCACTTTTGATGGTCACAAATGGGTGTTTGTGATTAATTACAAATAATGCAATTTGCCTTATAGTAATGTTCCTTCAGAATTTTTGTTCTTCTCTCCTGAAAATTCTGTGATGCCTCAAGTGGCATTCATCCCATTGTAATTGTAATTGAACATTTATATAGCGCCGCTCAAAAGTCAGTAGCGCTCTCGACCTGCTTCAGTGCCTGCGTCAGCGAACAGGACAGTCTTAAGGCGTCTACGGAACTGGAAAGGTGGAAGGGCTAGTAACTCAAGGCGAAGAGACTGGTGAAGAGAGTTCCAAGCTGATGGGCCAACACGGGCAAAGCACCTAGAGTGGGCCGTAGCAGAGCGCATTCGAGGGACAACCAGACAACCACAAGGCCACGAGTTGAAGATCGCAAAGAGGCCCTCGCAGGTAAGGAGGAGACAAAGGTGCAAACAGACCTCAGGTAGGATGGGGCCACCCCAACAATTAAGGCAGTTACTCATGAGGGAAAGGATTTTGAATTGTACCCGCTGTTGGATAGGGAGCCAGTGAAGGGTATCCCGAATATAGCCTGAGATATGGGCAAACTTTGGGATGTCGCCTATAAGCCGAGCAGCTGCATTAAGAATAGACTGGAGTTTGTGAGTATTAGAGGCGGAGAGTCCAATGTATGCAGCGTTCTCAAAGTCGACCCGAGTGCAGATCAAGGCGTGGATCAGAGTAGTAATGGCATGCAGTGAAGAGAGCTGCGAATGGAACGTAGTTGGCGCAGATGGTAGAAGCAAGATCTGGAAACCGAGTTGACCTGGTCACTAAAAGAAAGGGAAGGATCCAAGACAATTCCCAGGTCACGAACAGAAGAGGAGAAGTGGATGTGGGGAAATCTGAGATGAAGGGAATCAGTATCAATCTTATTGAGCTGAAGACGGCCACCAAGCCATATGAATTGTGTCTTGTCAGGATTCAGCCGCAGGCGGTTAGAGGAGAGCCATGCGTCTGTGGCAGAGGAAGCCTCTAACAACCGCTCTACCATTTGAACAGCAGAAGATGCTGGGCCATGTAAAAGGGCCTGGGTATCTTCGGCAAATTGATGTCGAATTAAGAGACCCCAAACAGTTGGAAAATACCTTCAAGGTCCGAGGTAGGCTATACAGAACAAATAGTAGAGGAGCAAGAACAGAGCCTTGAGGAAGACCATAGGGGACAGTGACCCAAGGAGTGCGGTTTGAACCAAAGACCATGGTTTAGACATACTGCTTTTGTGACTTCTCTCATGGGTGGGACACAAGTAAATTTCTGTAAGGCAGGGTAACATTTTAGTTAACCTTTTTAAATAAATTTTGATAAACATTTTTGTGTGCTGTTTGGTCAACCTGGCAAGTGTTGTTACTAGAGTTGTCAAAGTTTTGGTGAACTTTCGTATCGTATCGTATTTACTTAAGCATTTGTAAAGCGCCTCTCGTAGGGTGAACCGTTCAGAAGCGCTCCCAGTATTCTAAGCCCCGCGAAAAGAAACAGGTTTTGAGAAAAGCGAAGGAAGAAGAGAGACTGCCAGATAGAATTTTAGAGCGAACAGAAGGAGAGAGAGCATTCCAAAGAGAGGGATCAATTGAAGCAAAGGAGCGAGACTTAGCCATAGCAGTTCTACTACGGGGAACCAAGAGGTCAAGTCTATTGCAGGAACGAAGTGGACGGTGGGAGGAAGCTGAATGAGGCCGAAGTATTACGCCAACCAGATATTTCGGGGCAAGACCCCTCTGTGCCTTGAAGGTCAGAGTGAGGATTTTAAATTGTATGCGAGCATGCAGAGGGAGCCCAGTGAAGTACGTCAAACATAAAGGTAGAGAGATATGAGAGAACCGAGGAAGGCGGGCTATCAGCCTAGCAGCTGTGTTGAGGACCGACTGAAGAGGAGAGAGACGAACCTTAGGAAGACCAACAAGAAGGGAATTGCAGTAGTCAATCCGAGAAAATACAAAAGCTTGAACTAAAGTTGTGAAGATGGGGGAAAAGACAGAACGACGAATGACCCTGAGACGCCTTATGTGAAAATAGGAGGAGCGTGTGAGACTAGAGATGTGCTCGGTAAAGGTAAGTGAACTATCAAGGGTAACACCCAGATCTCGTACACTTGACGAGAAAGAGAAGAGTGGGAACTTTTCAGAGAGGAGAGCAAAATCAAGTTTATGGAGCTGCTGAGGGGTACCAAACCAGATGAATTGAGTCTTAGAAGCATTGAAGAGAGGCGATTAGATGACATCCAGGAGTGGAGATGATTAGACAGAGATTGAATACTCCCGACCAAAAGCAACTGCGATGACGGGGGACCATGGACAAATGCTTGCACATCATCAGCGAAGAGATGACCAGCAGCACCACAGATCGGAAAAAGAGAGGAGATGTCAGCCGTATATAGAATAAATAAGAGAGGACCGAGAACTGAACCTTGAGGGACATCCAGTTTAACGTGGACCCATTGGGTTCTGGAGTCACCAGTAACAATCATAACACTGACCAACAAAATAATATTTTTTGTTTGCTGCTCAGAACTTTAGAACTGTTCTTAGCTAAATTTGGGGCGCTGATTTCAAATATGAAATCGAAATTTGGCTAGCACGTCAGGGATTTTTAGGTACGCATAGGTGAGGTTCTACACAATTGCGAACTCTCAACTCATATTAAAAATGTATGAAGAATAGGATTTTGTGCTTGTTCTTAGCTAAATTTTGGATGCTGGTTTCAAATATGAAATCGAAATTTGGATGGCAGGTCTAGTTTTTCAGCTACGCTTCAGTGAAGTTCTACACAATTGCGAATTCTCAGCTCATATAGGCCTATACTGTAAGCGAAAGCAAAGTATCAAAACTGTATCACACAATGCCAGGCATTTGCTTTCACATTTGTTCTTAGTTAAAATTTGGACGCTGATTTCAAATATGAAATCAAAATTTGGCTAGCTTGTCAGGTTTTTTAGGTACGCATCAGTGAGGTTATACATAACCGAAAATTAATGCGGTACATTTGCAGTATGAACTATGCGACGCGTACCTCAAAAACCTGACGTGCTAGCCAAATTTCAATTTCATATTTGAAATCAGCATCCAAAATTTAGTTGAGAGCAAGCACAAAAGCAAATGCCTCATACATTTTTTAAACTGTGTTTTCACTGATAGTATGAGTTGAGAATCCGCAATTGTGTAGAACCTCACTTATGCGTACCTAATAAACCTGACGTGCTAGACAAATTTCGATTTCATATTTGAAATCAGCGCCCAAAATTTAGCCAAGAACAGTTAAAAAGTTCTGAGTAGCAAACAACAAATATTTTTTTTGTTGCGCAGTGTTAATGTAGGCATATAAAACTTAAAGAATCCGAGAAACTTTATAACTTAAAAACTGGACGTGATAGACAAAAACGGTTTCCGGATTTGGAATCAGCATATTAAATTTAGTTAGGAACAGGTGTTAGAATCCCAACAGCAAAATGCTTGTTGATCAGTGTAATCATTTGGGTTCGTTCAGATAGGTATGAGTAGTGTCTATACCGCCGAGTGAAGCGCAAACAATAGACGCTACAAGCGCAAACAATAGGCGCTACAAGCGCAAACAATAGAACCGGTACAAGTGCAAACAATAGGCGCTACAAGCGCAAACAATAGGCGCTACAAGCGCAAACAATAGAACCGATACAAGCGCAAACAATAGGCGGTACAAGCGCAAACAAAGGAATGACAGCAGAACTTAACCATTAATTAATACCCAACAAGATTTACAGAG
>JACEVL010002509.1:2500-19370 GCA_020284085.1 Aporrectodea caliginosa
TTTTCATCAATGGAACTTTTATTTAGGCAAAGATATATTCTCATGGATCCAGCTTCTACTTACGGAAACAATTATTTTCATCAATCCAGCTTCTATTGAATCGAAAACTTAATTTCATCCATCCAGCTTCTATTTACGGGAAAATTATTTCGATCGATCCAACTTCAATTTTGAACACAGGAACGTTTTCATCACTCCCACTTCCATTTAGGGAAACAATTTCTTTCAACAATCCAGCTTCCATTTTACAGTGACAACATCAAATAATTTAGCAACGTAAACTACGACTTTACCCCTTTCAAAGTTCAAAAGTGCACACACGACCATATGACAGAACGTCGAAGGCGCTGTGCGTGATAGACTAGCTCTGGGTCCATACACAGTAAAAGCCTCGGGCGAGATTTGTACTCTCCCTATTACAGATCGCTCAATCCATTAGGCTACCGTCCCACACAGTAGCAGATCAGGAGAGTAGCACTAGCAGGCAATGTAATTATGCCTAAAATTCTGCATTGCGCAGCTACCACCCGAAAAATAACCGCCGAATAAACTACGTTAAACTGCGCTTACTTACTAAAATCCAAACTCTACTCACGCAAAGATTCCAAAGTAAATCGTCAAAATGAAGAATCACAGAAGCACAGAATCAATCGCACGGTTGTCTTGCCTTCAGCTAAACTAATCGATGTCTAAACGCGTTATTTTATCGGCTCTCGATTGGCAATTTATTCAGAAAGGCCGAATATTTCTTTGCGTTCGACCGGCATAACAAGCGGCGACCATCGATCGCTTCTGCAGACGAACATGGCGGCCACAGCGGCGACCACTTCAGCATGACGTAAACGACATAGATGGCGCCCCACCAGTCCATTGGCTCCTACGCTCAGTGCGACCACTCTCCATTTTCTGAAATCCCAAGCTCTTGCCAGAAAAATCCCAAGATTGCTCAAAAGTGTTAAAAAAATCCCAAGCTACAAGAATTTTCCCAAAATCCAAAAACCGTCATCGCATCCGAAGAAATTTCCGATGACCTTTTTTCCGTTTTCACCTGAAATTCCTGTTAGGCTTGTACGAATTCCTAAAAAAGGACCTTTTCACAAGTAAAAACCTTCCACCTTGTACGAATTCCTAAAAAAAGCCTAGTCTGTCGACCTTAGAAAATTCCCAAGATTACTAGACAAAATCCCAAGTTCCCAAGTCGGACCCCCAAAATCCCAAGATCTTGGGAAAAATCCCAAGCAGTGGTCGCACTGCCTACGCTGCCTCTCTGCTACTGTTAATATTATTCAATCAATCAATCAATCCTTTTATTGTTTCCAGAGAATAGTTTACAAATTGTGATCCAGAATAATCATTAATTACCGAGCATAAGTTTGGAAATTTAAAACAGACAGATACCATGATTATCTTATTAACTTTTGAGGGAAACAATCGGGTACCCAGAAGGGACTGAAGTCCCGCTAAGTTTGGGATACCCGTGTAGGTAGGCCTACCATGTTAGCAGAGGGATGACGGTTGAGTATTATACACAAATAGCATTGTCAGAAAAAAATAAGAATAACTAGCTTAACTAACAACACTTAACTAGGTCACTTAACTAATTGTGGTAGAACAATGAATAACCATATTTAGATAACGCATTGTCTATTGTCTAATATAGCCTACTGCGGTTACGGATGATGGTGAAGAAGAGAAGAAGAAAGAAAGAAAGAAAAGAAGAAGAAGAAGAAGAAGAAGAAGAAGAAGAAGAAGAAGAAGAAGAAGAAGAAGAAGAAGAAGAAGAAGAAGAAGAAGAAGAAGAAGAAAGAAGAAGAAGAAGAAGAAGAAGAAGAAGAAGAAGAAGAAGAGAAGAAGAAGAAGAAGAAGAAGAAGAAGAAGAAGAAGAAGAAGAAGAAGAAGAAGAAGAAGAAGAAGAAGAAGAAAGAAGAAGAAGAAGAAGAAGAAGAAGAAGAAGAAGAAGAAGAAGAAGAAGAAGAAGAAGAAGAAGAAGAAGAAGAAGAAGAAGAAGAAGAAGAAGAAGAAGAAGAAGAAGAAGAAGAAGAAGAAGAAGAAGAAGAAGAAGAAGAAGAAGAAGAAAGAAGAAGAAGAAGAAGAAGAAGAAGAAGAAGAAGAAGAAGAAGAAGAAGAAGAAGAGGAAGAGGAAGAAGAAGAAGAAGAGGAAGAAGAAGAAGACGATGATGATGGTTATGAAGCAGCTTGTACACTCTAGGGTACGACAGATTCTTGAATCGGAAACTGATTTGCGCCGATTTTTGCTCGAGACCGATTAATCGGAATCGGCGCATCCCAGGACTACCGATCAAATTACCAAAATATGTTTGTTATTTTGTTACCAAAAACAATTCCTCTTTCATTAATACAAAAGTAGTAACCTGTTTAGACGACTTCCTGGGGTAATATGTAATCGTCAACATTGAAAGTCCGTGAAAAATAATGAAATTGTGAGTCTAAGCATCATCAAAATGGCGGACAGTCGGGTTTTTCAATAGGCCTAACAAATATAGCCCAGAACCAAATAAAAATGAATATTGCTGATTGATCGGATCGGAATCGGAAATAGTGTAAAAGGAGGCCAACTAATCGGAAACAGGAATCGGCAAAATATGCCAATCGGACCACTCCTTCGTGGTCTCTCGCCTTGACTACTGTAGCGCCCTCTATGATGGCTCCCTGCATGCCGGATTGGGTGCATGGATTGGGTGCATGGATCGGGTTCTGCGCACTTCTGCACGCCTTATTGACCGTATCCCAAGGTTCGGCCATGCGTCCTTCATTCAGTTCATTGGCTCCTCTTCCCCAGCGGATAACATACTGGGTCTATGCATTGGTTGGGCGTTGTATCGAGGGTTCAGTTCCCCGTACCTGAGGGAACGTTGCTGTTCTACCTTGGACGTCCAAAGCCGTGGTTCGCTTCTTTCATCTGTACAGGCCGAGCTTCTTATCCCTCGCTTGCGGACCTCCACAAAGTAGCGCCGAGCCTTCTCGGTCGCTGGCCCTGCAACATGGAATGGGTTTCCTGCGGCACTTAGCCTAATGCCAAGAGGCCACTCCACCATGTTCTATTCTTGCCTTAGGACTGTCCTATATAGGGGGTGGTGGTGGTGGTGGTGGTGGTGACTGTCCTATATGGGGTTGGTGGTGGTGGTGGTGGTGGTGGTGGTTGTGGTGACTGTCCTATTTAGGGGTTGGTGGTGGTGGTGGTGGTGGTGGTGGTGGTGACTGTCCTATATAGGGGTTGGTGGTGGTGGTGGTGGTGGTGGTGGTGGTGACTGTCCTATGGTGGGGTGGCGGTGGTGGTGGTGGTGGTGACTGTCCTATTTAGGGGTTGGTGGCGGTGGTGGTGGTGGTGGTGGTGACTGTCCTATTTAGGTGGTGGTGGTGGTGGTGGTGGTTGTGGTGACTGTCCTATTTAGGGGTGGTGGTGGTGGTGGTGGTGGTGGTTGTGGTGACTGTCCTATTTAGGGGTTGGTGGTGGTGGTGGTGGTGGTTGTGGTGACTGTCCTATTTAGGGGTTGGTGGTGGTGGTGGTGGTGGTGGTGGTGACTGTCCTATTTAGGGGTTGGTGGTGGTGGTGGTGGTGGTGGTGACTGTCCTATATAGGGGTTGGTGGTGGTGGTGGTGGTGGTGGTGGTGGTGGTGGTGGTGGAATGTCTATATAGGTTGGTGGTGGTGGTGGTGGTGGTGGTGGTGACTGTCCTATTTAGGGGTTGGTGGCGGTGGTGGTGGTGGTGGTTGTGGTGACTGTCCTGTTTAGGGGTTGGTGGCGGTGGTGGTGGTGGTGGTTGTGGTGACTGTCCTGTTTAGGGGTTGGTGGTGGTGGTGGTGGTGGTGGTTGTGGTGACTGTCCTATTTAGGGGTTGGTGGTGGTGGTGGTGGTGGTGGTGACTGTCCTATTTAGGGGTTGGTGGTGGTGGTGGTGGTGGTGGTGGTGACTGTCCTATTTAGGGGTTGGTGGCGGTGGTGGTGGTGGTGGTGACTGTCCTATTTAGGGGTTGGTGGTGGTGGTGGTGGTGGTGGTGGTGGTGACTGTCCTATTTAGGGGTTGGTGGTGGTGGTGGTGGTGGTGGTGGTGACTGTCCTATTTAGGGGTTGGTGGTGGTGGTGGTGGTGGTGGTGGTGACTGTCCTATTTAGGGGTTGGTGGCGGTGGTGGTGGTGGTGGTGGTGACTGTCCTATTTAGGGGTTGGTGGCGGTGGTGGTGGTGGTGGTGACTGTCCTATTTAGGGGTTGGTGGCGGTGGTGGTGGTGGTGATTGTGGTGACTGTCCTATTTAGGGGTTGGTGGCGGTGGTGGTGGTGGTGACTGTCCTATTTAGGGGTTGGTGGCGGTGGTGGTGGTGGTGGTGACTGTCCTATTTAGGGGTTGGTGGCGGTGGTGGTGGTGGTGATTGTGGTGACTGTCCTATTTAGGGGTTGGTGGCGGTGGTGGTGGTGGTGACTGTCCTATTTAGGGGTTGGTGGTGGTGGTGGTAGGGGTTGGTGGTGGTGGTGGTACGTGATTGTGGTGATTGTGGTGATTGTAGTGATTGTGGTGATTGTGGTGATTATGGTGGTGATGTTGATCGTGGTCACGTGGTGGTGGTGGTCGTGTTTGTGGTTGTGATGGTGATGACGATGAAACACAGGTGACTAGACGCAGCATGTAGTCTATAGCTTTAAATGCGTACGTTGTCTGAACCCAGGCTCTGTTAATTAACAGACAATTAATCGCCTATTATGTCTTCCTGTCGCTTCTGCTACAACGGTCGGCTCCTGAATGGGTTTCCCATTCTATTTCCCAGTTTCTGTGGTATCGTTGTATGGCTCCGTGACCTATTACCTACTGAATCGATTTTCGCTCTACCTGAACTGGTTACATTAAACGACATCGTATACACAAAATAGGACCACATGCAGTTACACGCATACATACATGCATACATACATATATACATACATACATACATACATACATACATACATACATACATACATACATACATACATACATACATACATACATACATACATACATACATACATACATACATACATACATACATAGGCCTACATACATACATACATGCATACATACATACACAAATACATAATATACATACGTACATTCATTCATACATACATACACATATGCCAACATGCATATAAAACCTATCCATACATATATGCATTGTACTGTATTGTATTTGATCATTGTTTTATAAAGCGCTTCCATTAGAAGCTCCTCCTTTAGAAGCGCTCTCAGTGCGAGGTACCCCGAGAGTAAAGGAAAGTCTTAAGGGTGAGAGAAAGAGGCAGAGCTCGAGATGCCACCAGAGAGGATGGTAGAGCGTGGAAAATTTAAGGTGTGCGCTGCGTAGTCCGTATTTCGTAACCTGAACTTTTGAGAATCATGTTCAATCTCCAAGATTTTTATTGTATTCTTTTTCGTCATTGAAGACGGTTTTTGAGGCATAAAATGATAAAAGTTTCTACCACTTCTCAGTTATCAGAATTGTCACAGTATCATTAAAACATTCGGATTCAGCCTAAGATCTAGATCCTGACCCTTATACGTAGGGCCTAATTGTCGACTCTGCTCGACTGCTCCGTCACACGATCACTCTGTATTTCGGAGTCCTCGGTCCCGGATCTTGGGACCCTTTTCTGTAGCGACGCGTCCTCTAGCGATTAAGTGACTTACAAAATTACTAACCTGAGACAATTCCTCGCTTCTCAGTGTAGCCATCTGGCGAATAACTAAGAATGTTTTTTACGCTGCCTTGGATGAATGTCAAGGAATTTCTGAACTCACTCGATACGAAGGCTGTTGATGGTTGTTAAAAGGAGATAAATCAATCGGTACGTCACAGATATATAATCCAATCTACTTTGCTCTAATCTAATCTAATCTAATCTAATCCGATGGCTTTAGTTGATGGTCGCCTATAGTAAGAGGAAGAGGAGTACAGTCCATTAAGCTGGCGCTGAAGCAGCCATGGATATCAAGTGTTCTTTACGTTCTCTGCCCTCAGGCAGGTTCATATGTCCAACGACGCCATTTTCTCTGTTCTCTGCTTCTCTTTTCAGTCCGCTGTATCCCTCCTCTGCCAACATCCAGTCCAGTAGCATTGTTCTTGGTCTTCCTCTCATCTTTTTCCCCTCTATTCTTCCCTCAATGATGTCTCTTAGTAGGGTGTCGCTCCTTAAGATGTGTCCTATCCATTTCTTCTGCCGCCCCCGTATAGTGCCTACCAGTGATCTTCTTTCTTCCACCAGCTGTAAGATTTCCTCATTCGTTCTTCGCTCCACCCAGCTGATTTTCTCCATTCTGCGCCATATCCACATCTCAAAGGCCTCCAGTCGTTTTATGTCTTCTTGCCTCATTGTCCATGTCTCAGAGCCGTATAGGACAACACTCCACACTAGTGTCTTTACCATTCTCTTCTTCAGCTTCCTGTTTAGACCGCCTCTGAGGAGCTCCCCTCTTTTGTAGAATGCATCTTTTCCCATAGCTATTCTTCTTTTCACTTCCACATGGCACCTTGCATCCTCTGTAACCACACTTCCCAGATAGCAGAACTTCTTCACCTGTTCTATTTCTTCCCCATTTAATGTGATGTTTATTGTTTCTTCCCCTCTCTTACTAATCTTCATGACCTTTGTTTTCTTTATGTTTATTTTCATGTCATAGTCCATTGATATGCTGTTTAAGCGGTCCATCATTAGCTGTAGACCCTTCTGACTGCCTGCCATCATCGCTTGATCGTCTGCAAATCTCAATGCTTTCACCATTTTCCCACCCACTTTTACCCCCTCTTCCAGCTCCTCTAACGTTTCTCTAACAATTTCTTCTATGTAGATGTTGAATAGAATTGGTGATAGTGGGCATCCTTGCCTCACTCCTCTTCCTATTTTTCCGGGTTCTGAGTATTCTCCATCGATTCTTATCTTAACTCTTTGTCCCATGTATAGATTGCCTATCAGTCTTCTTTCTCTCCAGTCCACTCCTATTCGTCTCAATATTCTCATCAATTTCTTCCAGTCCACTCTGTCAAAAGCTTTTTCATAGTCGACGAAACAGATGTATATGTCCTGTCCATGCTGGATACTTCTTTCCGCTATTACTCTTAGTGCTGCCACTGCATCTCTTGTCCCTCTTCCCTTCCTGAACCCATATTGTTCCTCTCCTAAGCAATTATCCGTTTCCGCTTTGGTCTGCAATCTTTTTGTTATTATTCTTAGTAGTATCTTTGATGCGTGGGTAAGGAGGCTTATGGTGCGATGGTCTTCGCAGTTTATTGCATTCGGTTTCTTCTGTATCGGTATAACTATGGTCTGAAGAAAGTCCCCTGGCCATACTCCTGTATTATATATGTCCTGGCATAGTTGCACCAATTCATTCATTGCTTTCTCTCCTAGATTCCTCAGCATTTCTATTGGGATGTTGTCGATTCCTTCTGCCTTGCCGTTCTTCATGTCGTCTATTGCAGCTAAGACCTCTTCTTTCATCACCTCTGGTCCAATGGTGTCGTCTGTTTGTTCCTCCTCCTGTTCTCGTGCTTGTTTCTCCATTTCCTCCTTAAGGCTGTTATTTCCTGTGTACAACTCTTCCACATATTCCTTCCATCTTCTCCTAATATCTCCCGTGTCTTCTAGTAGCTTGCCATCCTTATCCTTGATTGTGCTTCCTTTTCCCCTGTTCTTTTTCTTTTCTAGTTGTTTTATTTTCCCGTACACTAGATCGTGTCGTCCCTGTTCCTGGAGTATCTCTAACTCCCTACACCGTTCCTCCCACCAATCCTCTCTTGCCTTATTCGTTGTTCTTCTTAATTGATTATTGAGTCGTTTATACTCCTTTTTAGCTTCCTCTGTTCTCTGGTGTTTCCATTTCCTTCTCTCTTCCATGTCGTTGACCATCTCCAGTGTTATCCATGGCTTACGAGGTTCAGTACCCTTTTGAAATCCCACAGTGTCTGTCGCCTCTTTAACCACTGTCTCCTTTAGTTTCCTCCACCTTTCCTCTGTTGTTGATCCCTCTTTTACCATTTCTACTTTTTCCTCTATTCTCTCTGATAGTTCGCTCATCTTCATCTTTATCTTCTCCTTGTTCCATTTAAGTGTCCTTATCCTTCTCTTTTTGATGAACTTGAGTTGTAGGTTCACTGTCATAGCTACCAAGTTGTGGTCTGAATCTGCGTCTGCACCTGGGAGAGTTCTTGAATTCTTCACACTGTTTCTGTATCTCTGTCTGACCATTATGTAATCCAACTGATATCTCTCTCTATCCCCTGGTGATTTCCACGTGTATCTTCGTCGTTTTTCTTGTTGAAACCATGTATTAGTCACTACTAGTCTTTGTCTTTTGCAGAATTCCATCAGTTTCTCTCCTCTCTCATTTCTACCTCCCAGTCCAAATTTCCCTATTATACCTTCTTGTTCTCCTTCTCCTACTACTGCGTTCCAGTCTCCCATTACTACCACGTAATCTGTCCCTTTGATGTTTTCAAGGCATCTCTCTATTTTTTCGTACATGACATCAACCTCCTCTTCATCGTGTGTTGATGTAGGCATATAAACTTGTACAATTGTTATGTCCACTGGGTGTCCCCTTATTGTCACTAAGATCACCCTGTCCTCAAGCCTTTCCACTCTTGTCACACATCTGGCTATTCTGTCCGACATTAGAATGGCTACCCCGTTCTGGCTCTTATCTCCTCCAGCATAAACAACTTTGATGCCATCGCTTATGAGCTCTCCTCCCTCCTTCCATCTTACCTCTGCCAGTCCTAGTATGTCTAGTTCTGCCCTCCTCATCTCTCCTATCACATTTGCCAGCTTTCCTGGTCTTGCCATCGTTCTTATGTTCCATGTCCCTATTTTTAAGTTTTTCCTTTTTCGTCTCTGCTTTTGTTTGGAAGGATTTCGCTTGTTGACGACCTGAGGAGCCTTGTCTCCCCCTGCCGAACGCGACTCTCCCCATTGACTGGATTGAGTCGTTCACGTCGTTATCTAAATTTACATATTCCTCGGGATGAATAGGGAGGTGGTTTCCCGTTGCCTTCCTCCCGGTGTTTTTATGGAGAGACACCATCTCTCAGCGTCGATGCCGTTCATCGTCCGTCCTTCAGCTCCTTTGCCCATGGGGCACTCGCTTATACCGGCGAGCACTCGGTCGTCCACCACGCACTCCGTTGAAACAGGAGGGACCACGCGAAGGTGGCGTGGGTGGACATTTGAGCAGCAGAGGCTATTTGAGACGCTTGCATACCCCATTTCCCTCCCATATTCCCTCCCCATTTTCCCCTCAAGTGTTAGCGACTTCATTTTCTTAACCTCGGCATATGAGGTCGGGTCAGTCCTCCCTCGCTGTTTCATCTTACCGCCGACAGTGTACGGTGACAGTACTCATTAGGCCTATAGCTGAGTGAGCTAGGGCGCAGTTGCAGTGGCGGCCCTACAGCAGGGCAAACCAAGGTAAATGCCGTGGTAAGAAAGCCTTTGCCCTGGTCGCTGTCCTGCCAGAATTGTTACCCTGCCTAGAATTTATTTGGAGCATAAGTAGCCCCTGCACTGGTTACTTGTATGATTGCCCTGGCTATATATATGCTCTGCAGCCCTGGTTAAAAAAATGTCTGGCGCAGCTTTTGCGCAAGTGGAGCAGGAATCTCGAACCAAATTTCTGCCCTGGCGGTGTTCTAACTTCTAACCCCCATTCCTTTCCGTTCACACACATACTGCACGCACACACACACACACACACACACACACGCGCGCACACACACACACACACACACATGCACACAGAGACACATTTACAAGCACACTTAAACAGTTTTGTTTGGCGGTCGTCGAGTACGAAGAAGAGACGTCTGTCGCCACCTTGCGAATGCACGAGAAACTAGGACAGCTCAATCCAGACAGCGTCGAGAGTCTGGAAAAGCTGCGAGAACTGGTTCAGGTGATTTTAGAGGCTAATAAAGTACGGTTTAATTGTATTGTCACGTAAACTGTCGCATAATTAGCTACAGTTTGCTCAAACTGGAAAGAAATGCGTCTAGACAGATAACTCTAAACTACTGGTCGACTACAGTAACTGCAATTCCTTCCCACATCGACGCTACAACCTCTAACACAGGGGTGGGCAAACTACGGCCCGCGGGCCAGATCCGGCCCGCCAACACTTTTTATCCGGCCCGCCAACACATTTGATCTGGTCCAAAAAATTCTTCAGAAAAGTGAAAAGTCATAAAATTCAGACCGGAAGAAGAATTCCGCATGCTGCTTTCTTATTTGCTATTCTGGTTTGTATTATTCGCATCCACTTACATCTGTGAACAAACATTTTCAACTATGAAGATAAACAAATCCAAGTAAAAATCTCAGTTGGCTAATTTAAATTTGAACTCGATAATACGAATGTGAACTTAGTCTCTCGAAGCCGTTATTATCGGCTTCTCCAGCTCCGAGTGGTGTCGTGCTCTTTCTTTTAGTGCCCTAGTGGCTCGTGCATGTTTTTGTAACTAGTCGAATTGACCACTGTTGATCGACTCTCGTTGGCCTCACCTTGGAGTTCTGGGGCGACTAGATCGGGTTCTGTGCTCGGCTGCTTGGCTCATTGTGCGAATTCCCAAATTTGCCGCTGTCTTGGCCTACATGTGCCATGTGTTGCACTTGCTGCCTGTGGCCCAACGGATCTCATACCGGATTCTTATTTTGGTTTCACGCTGCACCCTCGGCTGTGCTCTATCTTACCTCCAGAGTTGATCTCTGCCGCCCAGTGGCCGACGTTGTAGCAGGCCCTCCATCTGGAATGACCTACCACCGGAGCCGCGTTTGCTACCTCTGATCTAACTGGGTTTTATAAGTTACTTAAGTCTTTTTTCATTGGCCGTGGCTGGGCTAGGGACACCCTGAGTAGGTTTGTTGAAGGTGAGCTATATAAGTGCCCAGAATTAATTAATGCAACCAGTGCAATCACTCTATATTAAGGGAAAATTGTTATGCATGTTCACAGTTTCATACATCGTACAAGTTACAACCAAAGTACAATTAATTTTAATTCGGTACACTTTTTAAATTTTGGTTGTTATTAAAAGTTCGAAATTTTGTATCTGGCCCCCCGAATTTTTTTGGCGTATAATGTGACCCAATGTGCCAAAAGTTTGCCCACCTCTGCTCTAACATCTGTTCTGCACGCGGCCGCTCGCCTAATAAAATTAAAAGGTGTTGGTCCCAGAGACCACATCACACAATCTCTTCAACAGCTACACTGGCTTCCCATTCGCGCCCGTATCGCTTTCAAAATCTCCCTCCTCATGTATCATATCCATTCTGGAACCTCCCCTCATATATGACATCGGCCACACGAGGAGACTTTACCGTTCTTCGCACCAAGAGGAAGTTTGGAAATCGTGCTTTTGCTGTCTCTGGACCCAGAGAATGGAACAGTCTCCCAGCTACAATCCGTCAATGTTCATCTGTTACGCAATTTAAATCAAAACTAAAAACTCATCTATTCTCATTACACTATGACTAAGAACACAGCGCAAACGCGCTTTCGTGCAAGACTTGTCTTGTTAAAGCGCGCTATAAATGTCTAATTGTATTGTATTGTATTGTACCAGGTTTTACTGCTTTGATGCCTCTAGATTTGGTTTCTGCGGCCTGCGGGACAGCGGGAGTGTGGTTTGATCTTCTGTTGTCAAGTCGCCGTATTATTATTGTACCAATGTTCTAAGTTTATGGTTTATTGAGAACTAAGTATCTAAATAATCTATAATCTAATCTAATCTAATTTAATCTAATGAAATCTGTTAATCTGACTAAATATTCAGGTGTGTAACTCTAGATTATGACGCATGATTTCAAGACGTGGAATCAAACAGTGGACGCGCTGGTCGTCACTGGTTCGTCTCTTCCTCCTCTTCAGGCAACCAGACTGCAGAACCGCAGCATAAAGGCTCCGTCATCAATCCAGACGAAACAGGTCAGAAATCAGTCATGCAATATTAGCCCTAGTGGGCTATATCTTGTGAAAAATAACAATGGGTAATTACTAATTATGGCTTGCTAATTGGTAGCCTAATTAGTATTTTTGTGGAAATTATTCAGGTGCACGATAGGCTAGTCCATTGTAGCGTTTCCCAAAGTGTGATTAAAACTGTAGCCTATATACTACAGTCACGGTTTAAGTATATTATACAGGGTGGCGCAAAGAAAGTGGGACCGCCTAGTATAATTTCAAATAATAAATTTGTTTGTAACTTTTCTTCCAAGAAAAACACGTAAATTTCAATTGATTTATTGTTGCAAATTTACGACAAAGGTAGACTTTTTGTTGGAAACTCAGTATTGCAACATTAATAAATCAATTTAAACTGGCCATTGTTGAATAGTGGCAAATATTCTCTCAGCGGTTTATAAACAGCAGCACTGGCCAGTGGATCAGACGTTTAGAAAAAAAACTGTTGAGAACCGAAGAAGACACATTGAATTTCATTTTTTATTTGGTATAAACTAGCATTTGGCAACAATTTGCTTGTTTTCTTGGAAGAAAAAATTACAAACAAATTTATTATTTTAAATTATACTAGGCGGTCCCACTTTCTTTGCGCCACCCTGTATATGCCTATATCACGGTATGTTTTATTTAGGCTGGGGTAGGTTGAGTTCAAAAAAATTGTAGGTTCAAATGGGTTCCGTAGGTTAGTCAAAACGGATTCTGAAGCACTGGTCTATACATGTATATTGGTTAGCTTGCTGGACTGTCGACGGAGAGGTCTGGGGTTCAAACTCCGCCAGAATAGAAATTTATCGAGCTTTCTGCTACACCTGCGCCCCTCAACTCAGCGAGTATATGCTGTCGGTGTGAATATGAGACGGCGACACCCGCACTCATATCCCGAGGCTAAGAAAATTAAGTCGCACTTCATACCCATGGCTACTTCTCAGGCTAGCCGAGGGAATATATCTCTTTTTTTCTTTCTCTGTTATTGCTTCATAAACAAAACAAACCAATATAAACATTAAACATAGTTATAAATTTTCCAATTAGGCCTTATTGTTATTGATTTATTGTTATTCTGTTTCAGCCGCAGATAGAGGATGGAGATGATCTTGTTGTTACTGATGTCTCTCTTAATCGATTCCCCTCCCCTTATTTCTCAGTTCTTAATTCTCATATTTCTCCTCATCTTATAATCCCTGTCCTTCCGCTTTTCTTCTGCCCATGAATCTCGGATTCTTCCTCTTCCAGATCCTCCTCATTGTCTTACTCTCCTTCCTCATCCTCTTAATTCTCCTATTCCGCCTCCTTTTCCTCATGCTCCTCCTATTTCTCCTGCGTCCTTTTCTCGCTAACATCCTCCCAGCAATCCTTGAGAGCTAGCGATCAAATTGAAAATGAGTAACTGAATGTTGATTGTCTTTAAATAATTTCGCCCACAAGTTGCAGCCAGAGATTGGTAACTAATCGATTAGATTCTAATCGAGTAGCTAATCGATTACACAGAGAGCTCATTCTAATTCTAATCGATTAGCAACTTTCAGTAGCTAATTCTAATTCTAATCGATTAGCAACTTTCAGTAGCTAATTCTAATTCTAATCGATTAGCAACTTTCAGTAGCTAATTCTAATTCTAATCGATTTGCAACTTTCAGTAGCTAATTCTAATTCTAATCGATTAGCAATTTAACTAAATGTTGGGCACTCTGCTTGCAACTAAAGGCTAGAACTTCAATTCCACTCGAGCACCATTTTTTACACCTCCATTAAATTTCTCGTAACGATTCGCTTCCATTTTCTTCAGAAACCGTTTAAACTTTCAAACGTTTTCCATAATTAACACATTCTACATAATTATATGCGCCATTGCCTGGGTTTTGCGAAGTCGCTCGGTAACGTTTAACGCTAATTAATGAGCCTAACTACGTTCTTTGTGTCTGCGCTCACATCAAGGACTTTTACCGCTCACATGTATATATACATTTTATCTGGCTCTATATGTAATTAGATATCGCCTTCCGGTAATTACTATCTTCTGTTAATGAGCCTCTATTGCTTCTGCGAGAAACCTTTTCGTAGCTGTTAATTATAAAACGAACGATCGGGTGCAAGGTTTATAACTTACTTAGTCTAGACTCTAGAGTACAAGTTATAAGCCGACGCCTTGAGCGCTTGAATTCATGTATGTATGTTTGCACATTATGTACATGTACGTATGTATGTGGGATAATGTGGGTATGCATGTATATATTTTGCATGTATATATATGTATATTTTTATGTATGTATGTATGTATGTATGTATGTATGTATGTATGTATTGTATTGTATCTATCAATTTATAGAGCGCCTCTCGAAGTGCACACCAATCAGAGGCGCTCCCAGTGCGAAAGACCCAGAGAAAAGAAAGAAGTCTTGAGACAACGAAAAGAGGCACTTGGCCCACCAGTATGTATGTATGTATGTATGTATGTATGTATGTATGTATGTATGTATGTATGTATGTATGTATGTATGTATGTATGTATGTTTGTATGTAGACCTATATATGTATGTATGTATGTATGTATGTATGTATGTATGTATGTATGTATGTATGTAGGCCTATATATATGTATGTATGTATGTATGTATGTATGTATGTATGTATGTATGTATGTATGTATGTATGTATGTATGTATGTATGTATGTATGTATGTATGTATGTATGTATGTATGTATGTATGTATGTATGCACCTATGCATACATGCCCAACCGTCATGAGGCCTCAAAACTAGCACAAGTTATTTTTTATTCTCTTAGGTTAATCATTCTTGGCGTTTCTTCACGTCATTTGGCTCTCGGGAATGCATGTGCCCGGTTGCGGTTTGAGCATTCTATTAGTTTCATGGACCGCAACTGTAGGCTACTATACAGTATCTTTGGTCCAAGCATTGTAGTGCGCCCTGATTGGTCGATGTCAATGACACATGGAGTATATAACTTACACCGATATTCTCAACTGTTCTTATACGGCAGGGTTGTCCAACCTTTTCGGGCGAGGGGCCACATTGCAATTTTTCTAAGACCTCGGGGGCCGAAAAAAATGTCATCAATGATTTAAAAATTCGACGCACAGGCCTACTAAAGAACAATAATTTTACCTGTTTACATGAAGAGTTACATTTTTGTTGATTTGTTTGTACTAATGGGATACTTCACGTTGCTTTTGCTTGCACATGACTCTATATCTGCTTCAACAGTTGATATAGCGGTTCTAAGTATTCTAGTTTAAAAAATGTCCATCTGTTAGTACTGTAGTGATCTTGTGTTTATAAATGTTTGACATTGCATAGACAAAAACTGTTCCCAACAATATATACTGCCTTAAAGAGTGCAATATACCTAAGTGCAGGATAGGAAAGATTGGAAAGCCTCTTAGTAGTAGGCCTACATTCCTTGTTCACTGCTATCCTTTCTTGACAGATTAAGCAAACAACACCCTCAGAATGCTCAATGACGAAAAATTCCTCGGTCTACAAATTTTTTTAAACTCCATATTCGGAGTCAATTTTTGCCTTTTGTTTGCACTCATTAACTCTGCCATGGTTATTTGAGACAGAAAACAACATTAATTATTGCAACACAGAGCTAGCATTAAAACTTCGTGTGTCTTGTGAAGCAAAGAATTAGGCCTATAGGAAATTTTCAATACCGGACCAATTAGCAACGTAGTCTGCGATTCCCAAAAGGTGGGGAACCGCTGCAAATGTAATTAGGGTCAGGTGCAGTAGTAGTAGTAGTAGTAGTAGTAGTAGTAGTAGTAGTAGTAGTAGTAGTAGTAGTAGTAGTAGTAGTAGTAGTAGTAGTAGTAGTAGTAGTAGTAGTAGTAGTAGTAGTAGTAGTAGTTTCAGTTTAACGGCACTGTGGGATAACAAAGATCATTAGCGTCGCGCCGTCGCCCTCCTCCTTCATCCGGGCTTGGGACTGGCACTGGCAGAGTGCAATCAGTGGCGGAGTTGCGGTTGACTGAATGACTTTTAGTCAGGGTGCCTTGCTCAGGAAAAGGCTGGGAACCGCTGTTATCGTAGGCCTATATCATAATTATATCATAACATAGGGCCTACTATAAGACTGTCAGTCAAGTTTCCTGTTGATTGTCAGTTCTGTTAATAGTGTAGCCTTTAACAAATGAACAAAACATATTATTGTCGGTCTATGGATGTTATGGAGCTTCCTGTCGGCTTCTGATTGATTAAAGGCATTTACATTTGCAATAATTAACATCCGTTTGCATTAGTTGACTATCAAACAAACACGCCTGCTAGAGACCGCACGTGTCTTGCGCACGTTTGGATTAATGCGTCAACTAATTTAATTTAACTTAACATATCCTAACATAGCGTTACACAATACAATGTTATGTAATATAATGCGACATATATACATGATGCAATGCAATAGAAGACAATAGGCACCATTGCATAATTATAATAATAACATGCGCTATATATGGGGTAGGCCTATACCTGCTCTTGTTTGCAGCAATGCTGGTCACCAATTTAGAGCAAACGGTTATAAACCTCTTGGGTGTTTCTATGCAACTCGCACTGCAGCCTCTCTGTAATTATTCTGAGCGACTAATTACAGTTTAAGAAGATTTGATTGTACTTGTCATTAATTGTATTGTATTGTATCTAAAGATTTTATAGCGCATCTCTCAGAATAACTATTCAGAAGCGCTCTCAGCACGAAAACCCCGGGGAAAAGAAACGTCTTTTTTAAAGAACGAGAGACCAAAGTGGAAAAACTAGTCATTAGTTTAGCCCCTAATGAGGGGACTTGCAGTAATTAATAGACCTAATTACAGTAATAGGCCTAATGGTGTTCAGTAAAGGTTTCATTGAT
>JACEVL010002510.1:0-17311 GCA_020284085.1 Aporrectodea caliginosa
TTTCAGACTTACGTAATGTAATTCTCCGTCAGAGAGAGTTTTTTGGAAATTGGAAATGTTTAACTTCGTAGGAAGTAGAGTAACAGTAATCCATTATACAGAGAAACAGAGGAAAAGAACAGATCACTACCCTATTTCCTAGAAACAAACTTGTAATGTACTTTTAAGTATAGCATAAACCTGAAACTGAAACAACACACAAAAAACGATAAGAAGAAGCTGAATCAGCTTATCGAGTCACCTCTGTTAGGTAGTGAAAGAAATTAATCAATGAAATAACTATAAAGTTTCAGCGGTTCTGTAAATTAAGTCCGCAGGGTCCAAGTTGTTGAGACCGGGTTAGTTGGCAGGTATGAATCAGAGGGAGGGAGATACGACGGTACTAAGTTAAAAGCTAACACGAAGGTAACGATGCTAGAGATGTATGAATCGAGTGTAATGTATGTTATGTAAATGAACATTTACATAGTAACATAGCGCTCCTCCAAGATATCTACTCACAGGCGCTCGCTGTGCTAGCCTATACGATGTTAAGTGTCATTACGAACGAATTATATTACATCAGTGATTATGTTTTATATGGTCCCTGGGAATTATTCCTCCCTCAGGTCTCCTGTGACCTTTCAACACTATTTTTTACTAAGAACTTCGACTGAAACTTGACAATAAAACATTCGACTCTTTCACAAATATGCTGACGCCCAACTACTGCTGCGCTGCCAATTCTCATTCGTGAACTGACACAAGGCACATGGGTTAGACGGTCTCTGGTAATATGCTAGGCAGTACGCTAAGCCCCGGGCTCACGGATGGAATAGCACGTTCAAGATTAAAAGCGGCGCAGTAAAGCGTGAAACCGTTTTGCATGAACTGGTTACTCTACGCCATTCGAAGTCTGCAGGGAAAGATTGGCCACGAGACGGAAATTATTAGAGATCGTGATAAGCGAATTAGCTAAAGCCCGGAACCAGTTGTTAATTGCATACATGTCTACAATGTTTCCGAGGTAGTTAATTTCAATAATACAATTATTATTTGTAATAATAGAAGGCCCTAATTAATTAGTTCGTGTAACAACGATCTATATAGGAGCAATATTGCGATAATATATGAATCTGAAAAACTGCAGTTGGCTCATTCTACATCGAGTGCCATAGAGGCATAGAACTAGCAATTAGTTTCATCTCTCAAAATAGTATAGGTATTTTTAGATATATTTAAATACGCATGCTAAGTTGGAGAGAGACAGAAGGTCACAGAGAGAGACAGACAGACAGACAAAGACAGGCAGAGACAGACAGAGACACAGACAGAGAGACACAGGCAGACATACAGACAGGCAAGCAGGCAGGCAGACAGACAGAGACAGACAGAGACAGACAGAGATAGAGACCGAAATAGAGACAGAGAGAACGAGACAACGACAAACAGAGACATAGACAGAGTGAGACAGCTAGAATTAGACGTACAGACAGGCAAACAGATTAACGGGCAGATTATGGTGTAGAAAGAAGCCTTGGCCGGATTGCTAGACACTCGTGCAGTAGCCAAACTGCCGCAGAAGGTTATTACCCTGAGAGATTGCCTGCAAGAAATCACTTAATACAACCCTTTGAACAATGAGCTTAAGGTGTGGTTTGAAGTACTATAGCTTGTCGCCAAGGCTTCAGCTGTTTTATTGTTTGTCCTCCAATGATCGGTGGGAAATACGCTTAGTCATTCTGTACCATGAAGCAACTTCCTGTTGGTTATTTTAAGACCATAAATGGGATCTGCCACACGCGGCAGTGCACACGCATAAATGGTTGAGCGGACCCCGTGCGAAAGGTACACATCTGCGCCCTTCTGAAAGGCGGTCTCAAGAGATGTTAAAAATGTCAAGACGTGTGGATTCACATGTGCATTAGGTACTTTTTATACCCAGACATCTATATAGCGCTTTTTGCACCATCCTCTCACAAATGCAAACACATGACAAAATACACTTATTACAGGGTCATAGTCTCTGCAATGTCCCTTCCGGTCTTCTCTTCTGTTGTTCCCCATTAGCTATGCTTCTATATCGCTGTCTGTCCGTCCGTTCCTCTCTCTCTAAGTGTCCGATTACCAGTACAGTACACTACATTACTTAATGACTCGTTTAGTACAATTATACTGTAGATCATATTCACTGCGTTGCGAAATCTAACGTCATTTAATCTAAACTGTCGATGATTTAGGAAGAAACGTATGACATTGTGGAGTAGTAGTTTCAGTTTAAAGACATTGTGTGATAACAAAACAAAGATCATTGTGGAACTTAATCTGATGACTTTTACCTTATCCTTTTGACCTTAACAATGCACTGGGCATCCCGATAGCAACCAAAATTCTGGAATCAGTCAGGTTGAAGTTGAGAAGATCTGGAACAGATAAGCAGCCTGCGCTGAGAAATAGGTTTTGGCAATGCTAACATGTCCATATGCAGTCCATAATAGAGACTTCCATGTCCATATGACACCCATGTAAGACCCACATTGGACCCATCCAATGGTTTTGGCTGACCGGAGATTCTTTTGTGATCTAAAAGCTGAAACAGATTCTAAATAGCGGATAGGCCTAGACCAAGTTGGCCGCTTGGCTTAGCTGAAACGATATTGGCAGCGCAAAGAAGTCAAGACTGAGCACAGTAGCAGACCTACTTGGGTCGGTGACAGTCTGAATGCTATGCCAACTGGCACCCGTGCATTCATCCATTCTTACTGTCAGGGTTGGTAAATTATAAGAGCAGACACAGGTTGGAAGATTAAAAATTATTCCTTTGTTGGGTTGTTGTGATCTCAAGTGCGTCTCAGCTGAACTTCTTCGACCTCAGACACTCTTCTAAGAAGTTTCTGTAAAAGTCGACACGTAAACAAGTCTGTTGCCTTAAACCAGAGGTTCCCAATATTCTCTATGCCCCGCACCCCTGGGAAATGTTTGACCAATTGACCACCCCTACAAAAGTATTATCACATTTGAAGACGCATACACGAAATTGTAGGCCTAACTACTGAAACTTGTGCTTACAAGCCTTAGGCTATATCCTTACGGGTTTACAGTGTTACCTGGGAATAAACTTCTAATCTTAGGTCTTACCCATACTTATCGAATTTATAATGTATTATAATCAATGCATTCTTATAATTCATACTGTTCCTCTTTGTCGCACCGCCGTTGTATTCAAACAGCCAATTAAGATGATGGCCTGCGTTGAGCATGCAGAGCTGGGTAACTAATCGATTAGATGCTAATGCAGCTAATCGATTATTAGACACAGTTAATTCTAATTCTAATCGATTAGCTACAAGATTTAGCTAATTCTAAGTCTAATTCTAATCGATTAGCAACTTTCAATAGCTATTTGTAATCGATTAGCAATTGACTAATCGACTAGCTAATCGATTAGCTGCGTGTCTAAGCTTATCTTATTCTAGTTCTATTCGATTAGTTACAAGAGTTTGCTAATTCTAATTCTAATTAATCGAATTATTCGATTAGTTACAAGAGTTTGCTAATTCTAATTCTAATTAATCGAATAGCAAATTCCAGCTGCTAATTCTACTTCTAATCGATTAGCACTTTAACTAATGGTGCGATGGGTTGAGGCGAATGAGGAAGTAGCTATTTTCTCCAGTAATCAGGTTTAAGACGATCTAATTATTAGGGGGCTGGCCAAAGTGCGGCCCATATGCCATGGTAAATAAATAGTTTTCAATCAAATTTTGTAGCTCATTAGTTGCACCGCCAAATGATTTGAGTACCATGATTCTAAGCTATTATGTTTGTAAAATCACGATTTCAGCCACATTTTCAAAATCGTGACTTTTCCAATCTATTAATAATTATCATAATTATAGGCTAGGCCTGTGTAGAATCAGACATAATTTTGACGGATTCTACGATAATACTACTAAAAGCCTAAGTCGTAATCAGGTCACATGTGCTGCAATTGTCAGACTCAATTCTCAGAACTTGATCAGGAAGTCTGCGTATGACACTTATTTAATTATAGGAGCCTCCATGAGGAGTTCCACTTTGGAGGAGTTTGAAAACGTATCGGAATGGGCCGTTAGGAACAATCTACGACTGAACGAGAGCAAATCACAGGAAATGATCATCCACCGTCGACGCGTCAGAGGAACATTTGACCCACCCACCTTAGGAATTGTGAGAGTAACATCAATGCTCATGCTCGGAGTGACTTGCAAACGATCGCAGCGCTTTTTGCCATGTCAACAGGATTCTAAGTACATGCTCTGGTTCGCTCCACGCTCTCAGAGTCCTCAGGGCACACGGTCTCCCTCCGACAGCGCTCCATGAAGTCGCACGTGCAAGTATACCATCTCTCGCCTTCTCTATGCCTCCCCCGCTTGGTGGGGATTCACCACCGCAAACGACCGACAAAAACTCCAACGTTTCCTGCAAAGGGCCAAACGACTGGGCTACCTCCCTCCTGAAAACCAGGATTTAGACCGAATGATGGAAGATGCAGACGTCAGACTCCTGCAAGCGGTCAACCGGAACTTACAACATGTGCTCAGAGGCCTCTTTCCTCCGACCGTACGTAGGCCATATGCTCTGCTCCCTAGGCCTCATGAATATGAACTGCCCAAAAAGATGACCACAATTTCATCTCTAGGGTTCTATATCGGACCATTCGGGATGTTAAGATTTAACTCTCAATCTGACTATAGGCATAAACTTATAGTTTTTAATTTAATTACTTTCATTATCCCATGTAAACAAGTTGCGGTATGTCAACTTAGTATTTTAATAAACGAAATCTACTAGGCCTACTACTACTCATACATTATACAGAAATATACCAGAACGAGGCACTCTATGCTAACAATAACCAATTCAACCACACAATATAATTGTCGGCCCACACTGATAAAGAGAGCACATAATTCACTGATCAACAAGCATTTTGCTGTTGGGATTCTAACACCTGTTCCTAACTAAATTTAATATGCTGATTCCAAATCCGGAAACCGTTTTTGTCTATCACGTCCAGTTTTTAAGTTATAAAGTTTCTCGGATTCTTTAAGTTTTATATGCCTACATTAACACTGCGCAACAAAAAAAAAAATATTTGTTGTTTGCTACTCAGAACTTTTTAACTGTTCTTGGCTAAATTTTGGGCGCTGATTTCAAATATGAAATCGAAATTTGTCTAGCACGTCAGGTTTATTAGGTACGCATAAGTGAGGTTCTACACAATTGCGGATTCTCAACTCATACTATCAGTGAAAACACAGTTTAAAAAATGTATGAGGCATTTGCTTTTGTGCTTGCTCTCAACTAAATTTTGGATGCTGATTTCAAATATGAAATTGAAATTTGGCTAGCACGTCAGGTTTTTGAGGTACCCGTCGCATAGTTCATACTGCAAATGTACCGCATTAATTTTCGGTTATGTATAACCTCACTGATGCGTACCTAAAAACCTGACAAGCTAGCCAAATTTTGATTTCATATTTGAAATCAGCGTCCAAATTTTAACTAAGAACAAATGTGAAAGCAAATGCCTGGCATTGTGTGATACAGTTTTGATACTTTGCTTTCGCTTACAGTATAGGCCTATATGAGCTGAGAATTCGCAATTGTGTAGAACTTCACTGAAGCGTAGCTGAAAAACTAGACCTGCCATCCAAATTTCGATTTCATATTTGAAACCAGCATCCAAAATTTAGCTAAGAACAAGCACAAAATCCTATTCTTCATACATTTTTAATATGAGTTGAGAGTTCGCAATTGTGTAGAACCTCACCTATGCGTACCTAAGAATCCTGACGTGCTAGCCAAATTTCGATTTCATATTTGAAATCAGCGCCCCAAATTTAGCTAAGAACAGTTCTAAAGTTCTGAGCAGCAAACAAAAAATATTATTTTGTTGGTCAGTGTAATTATTATATTATCGTGCGATAACAGGACGACTATATACATTTATAGGCCTACTATATACTCATATATATATATAGGCTAGGTCGCAAGAGTAACTAATAACTGGTAACTAATCGAATAGAACTCTCCTACATAGTTTAGAATTATTTGCTGACAAATGAATGCTTTGTTCTTAATGAACTTTAGCACCACTTAGGCTAGTATAGGTAGCCTAAGTTAGGCTACGCATACAATGTGCTTTAATTAAGTTACAATGAGTGTCTACAGATACGCATGTCACCGCTTTGAACCAAATCACTTAATCACATCTATCGAATTACAATAGGCATACAGAAGATCGAAACAAACTCCATCGAATCTATGCTAAGCCGACGTAATTGAATCCAAGAAAACTAGCTGCTCTCCCGGAGAGCATCTGCTATAGTGGTTTATCTCTGTCTGTTTCTGTCTCTGTCTGTTTCTGTCTCTGTCTGTTCTTGTCTCTGTTTCTCTCTCTCTCTCTCTCTCTCTCTCTGTTTCTCACTCTACGTCTGTTTCTTTCTCTGTCTGTTTCTGGCTCTGTATGTTCTTGTCTCTGTCTGTTTCTCTCTCTCTATCTGTTTCTCACTCTCTGTCTGTTTCTGTCTCTGTCTCTGTCTCTGTCTGTTTTTCTCTCTCTCTGTGTCTGTTTCTCACTCTATGTCTGTTTCTTTCTCTGTCTGTTTCTTTCTCTGTATGTTTCTGTCTTTGTCTCTTGCAATCCCTTTCTCTTTTTCTCCCGTGATCGCTCTCTGTAGCCCTCGATACTTTCATCACTCCAACCTCCCCCAATCTCCTTTCTAACGCCTTTATTCTTCCCTTCCTCTCTTTTTACTCTTTACTCGCTCATTGTCTGCCTGCATGTCTGCATGTCTAGCTCTCTCTCTGTCTATCTGTCTCTGCCTGCCTGCCTGCCTGCCTGCCTGCCTGCCTGCCTGCCTGCCTGTCTGTCTGTCTGTCTGTCTGTCTGTCTGTCTGTCTGTCTCTCTCTCTCTCTCTCTCTCTCTCTCTCTCTCTCTCTCTCTCTCTCTCTCTCTCCCTTTTTCTCTCTCTCTCTATGGCTATCTGACTCTGTCTCTTTAGATATATAAATAAGTAGACCTATACAAAACTATGCATCTAATAATTCCCACTGCTCTAACTCTGTCACTGTCAGTCCCAAGTCTGGAGAAAGGATGAGGGCGATGCTAATCATATTTGTTATAACATAGTTTCGAAAAGATGCACTATATATAGTGGGAGAGGTTTTTGAATTAGCACCAAACATGGAAACTCGAGGACACAAGTATACATTATTTAAGAATCCAAAAGCAACATATAATAACAGAAATTCTTCAGTGCAAGAGTTATAGAATCGTGGAAATGGTTTGGATGCTAGTACTGTCACAGTTGACACTGTCACGGCTTTTAAGAGAAAGCTAGAGAAAATGGGCTATTAAGCGTTCCATGTTAATTTCCAGTGGTTCAAACACCGACTAAACCTCTTCTGAACCACTTAAAACCCTTGCTATGTTACGTTATGTTAGACAAGCTGATATAATATATCAGCTGCTCTAACATAACGTAACAAGGGTTTTATTATGGCGGATTCTGTCTCGGATGAGAAAGATTGGTAGGCGAAGGACAGGACGGATCAAGATATAGGAATTTTTAAAGAAGTGAAATTTTTGCTTGGGGAGGAAAGCCTAAAGGAAGATAGGGGTAATATCTAGACGCTTTATATAGCATCATTTATATAACAACGTTTGCACACCTCTCAGAACTGCTGCAATCGCTGGTCTAATTAAATGGTTTTAAAGTTGATTGAGGACAACAAGTTCATCTGTAAACAAGAAATGTTCAGGTGACTGAAGTGTCGCCACAAATCATTGCAATTTGGAGGCAATAGGTCGAATTAAATGATACTAGGCCTGTTTAGTTTTCAATCGCAAGTCTCGCCATTTTATGACATTTAACACCTTTAGGTTAGACGAGGCGCCGATCAACTGAAGTTAGGCCTATACAGCGACACTAATGTAACATTCTGCGGAAAACAAGCACGCAGAGTCGTACACATACCTGAAATACTCAACGGCAGAAATTGCAGGCGTCGGCTGTCTGGCTCAACTCAAAGCCAAAGACCGTTCCGATACTAAAGAAATCTTTGTTGCAACGCACAGAGTTTGGAATATAAGACTTAAATTAGGGAAAAAACTAGAGTAAATAAGTTTATTCGTTCTGAAGAGACTTCTCCACAAGTGATAGCGTTAGTAGGCTACGTCTGACAAGTATATTAAGAAGCGACTGGCCGTTGAAGCATTGCACGGCTGACTAAGCTGGCGTGTAGGCAACCATCTCCACGCATCAGTGATTAAGGGCTACACTTCAAACGAATCACGCCAGACTACACCATAGCGTCGTCCGCGAAGGCTGGCTATAACGGCGCACATCCACTGCATTCTATCGGCCTTCATAGGAAACAGTGATACACTCACTCACTGCTTATCTCACTACACGCATACAGGCCCACTGCAGGCCTACATTTGGGTCGGTGAAAGGTTGGCCTAAACGGTCAAAGGTTGGCCTAACATGGGTCTAAGATCGACACATATTTGTAGGCCTATGCGGCGATCTTGGCAACGCCTAGAGCCATAGGCCTCTTTTGAACGCGTTTACCTGTGGTATCTCCCTGCTTACGAATAGGATTTTTTTACTGCATGTATACTAGAGACTTATAAGGCGTGTAGACCAACGCATGTATGGCTTATCGATAGGCCATTGTATATTAGGCCTACGCTGGCCGGAAACTAACTGTCCAAGTTATGGTCAGCCGCTGTCGTAAGATCCTATGACTAATTCGCCATGTCACCTTACCAATGTGCACAGGCCTATATATATATGTGTCATGAAACATAAGTAAGCCTACCCAGGAAGCCTACGTGACTTACGAAATTCTTGAGCTTCGAATGTATAGACTGGCTAGGTAAACATGTTTGTTCCTTATTTTAACCTCTGCAGTCGAGTCATTGAATGTAAGTCTGTAGAAGACCTATATAGTTTGCACATGTGCAATCCAAGCACGAGTCCATCTACGTACAGTATTGCTATATTGTTTACTGAGTCGCTGCTTGAAAATATTTACCGATTTAATAAAGGTAGCCTTATGTAGCATAATGTAGACCTAATCTCAGCTGATCTTATCTCATCTGAACATCCCCTTACAAGCCTACAGGTTATGCTTTGGTTGAGCGCCTGTAAATAAGCTGGTTCCCGCTGGTTAACTAGTTTCGTCCAAAATGGGCTTTCCTTGGGCGCTGTAGAAATCTCAAGATACGATTGCAGTAATAATTATGTTATGATCTTGTAACACCTGAGTGGCAGACCTTAAGGCACAAGGAAACAATTTAGAGTCTAATAGGACCTAACAGAGATTTTTGACAAACCAAACTAGACCTAGCCTATTTGCAATTGTAATTGTAATCTGACAGTTATAAAGCTCCACTTCAAGAAAAAAACTCCCGAGTGGGGTTCCCGACCAGAACCAGTGAAATTACTGTGGAATAATACAGAGTACAGACCTCAGGCGTTTGCGAAACTGTGAAAGGGTCAAACTGAAGAGGTCGAGCCGCAGCTCTTGAGAAAGGGCGTTACATCGGGTAACTTGTAGCCTACACAGAAATTATTTTGCTGACTTCAAAATAAAATGGCTTCCACTCCGCTCGTTTTTCCATGAATGTATTGGGTAAGGTCCTTCCAGACTTGTATGCAAGACTTAAAACTTCAAGACCAAGACAAGACCAATAGCAAGACCAAGACAGTTGAGTTCCAAGACCGAGACCAAGACAGTGGGGCACCAAGACCGAGACCATATGGTGGCTTTACATCAGCGGCAAACTGTAAAGCCATTGCTTTTGTTTGTCCATAACTTCAAATTGCGTGAATGCAAACTTGACTATTTGAGGTTTTAAGAAAATCGAAATAAATTACAAAATGCTCTTTTCAATATCTGTTAGCCTATGTGCCTATTTCTCGATTATTTACCGAAAAGCAAGGCCTGGGTCAGCGGATGACTTACATCAAGGTAGAACCGCACATGCAGTTGGTGCCACTCGTTAACCAGAAAGATCGTTTTTCTAAACTTCCTGTGTATTTAGCAATTACGATCGAGTTATTAGCCTACGTCGGTACAGAACAATAATTATTCTATAGCGCAAGAACTAAAGACAGTTTGCGCGAGGTTGATAGAGACCTCCGTCTATAAAGAGTAGAAGACTTTCGCTTCAAGACAGTTTCCAAGAAGTCAAGAAATGACCGCGAGACCAAGACCGAGACCCAAGACGTTACGTTCCAAAGACCCCGAGACATCAATTAAGAAGCTGTCTCGAGACGTTTCGAGACCAAGACTCAATTATTGCAATTATTGCAGTTGTCACCAACTCTTCTTCTTTCTTAGTTGTGACCTACCTCAAGAACTCTCGAGACCATACAACTTTGGATCCTTCACTACTACTGCCCGCTTAAATGGGACCCCTCAGTATGGGAATTGTAGAAAAATAACTGGGGGGGGGTTTAGACGTTGATCTATGTGCAGTTTGGGTGTGAAATGTAGACTTTACTATGGGAGCCTAAGAAAGACTAGGGGGTTGAACCCCCCTACCCCCGGCAATTCTCACCCTGAAATGGGTGCCAGACCGCTTGCTAAGATATAATATTATCTCCATGTGTGTCGTGCTAATCCGAGATTCAGGTCTTTCAAGTGCCCACGATTGGTTGCCTTAACCCCGTGACCTCAAACTCTTTGACGTATGTATACATGCACACCAACAAGTTCACTCTTAGGCCTTAGCATGGTGTGAACCATCATAGAATTTAGACAATTTGAAACATCTGCTGTTTCTGGATTTTTGCTTTGTTATAAGACAATTTAGTGTCTAATGAACATATTACTTGGTTGAGCGCTGTAGATCATCGCAAGACTTAAACTGTCATAAACGCCGTATCAGCTATGTTATTTATCAGTTTTGTTTATGTACTAACTTATTACTTAAAAACTTACTAACTTGCTCAGAAACATCATCATCATCAGTTAATTCTTTACGCCAGACATTTGGCGGCGATGAGTACAAAGCTGATATAAACAGCCTCGTCAACACGAGAAACAATCTTTGCGTCAACGATTTTGTATCGTTACCGGTACTTTATGAATGTCTGTGAAAAACTTAGTCACTTATAGTAACAATCATGCAATCTAGAAATATAGGTTCTGCAGGTTGCCGAAGAACTCCATAGACGGTTATTGGCCTATTTCGCACACCACAAACACGTGTGATGCTTATAAATAAATAGGCCAATGGATCGAGTGTAGGCTCACACGACCTATAGCAAGAAAGTGCGAGTTTTTCTTGGATAGCGTCGACAGTGAGAGAGAAGACAACTAACACTGCTGTGAACAAATGTTTTGCATATATAATGAGCACAGGTGTTCCTTAGGTTGATATATATATATAATGTGTATCGATTGTTAAGCGGTTTTAGTTTTAGGCCTTAGTTGCGCGGTCGGCTGGCCGGCGTTTGGCCTAAAGTAGCCTAAACATTGGCTGACGGTAGATTCTTTTGCACGTGCAGTTAGCGCGCCAAACTTAGAAACTGCTGATGACAGTGAATTTGAACAATACAGTGTAGTAGTTGTTTTAATGCAGTAGAGAGCTGTATGTTAGAAGTTGCAGTTGAGTTGTATTGATAAGAACTTTGATATTGAAGTATATGTTTGAAATAACTGTGTTTGAAGAAAGGAGAAACATTCAAAGAACTCTGTCAATTTAATTCTTAAACAGTTAGAAAACGTTGAGCAATTTATATGTAGAGATAGGAAAGTTCTTGAGGTAGGTCACAACTAAGAAAGAAGAAGAGTTGGTGACAACTGCAATAATTGCACTAATTAGGCATGCGTAGGCCTACCTATTAGCATCATTAGGGACATACCTCCAACCCGCTATCCATTGGTGTCTCAACATAATCTTTTGACAGACAAAGACTGCATTCCATGTATGAACTCTTGCAAGGTCCATGTGGAAACTGCCAAGCATAACATTTTAGTCTCTTATTCATTCATTCATTCATTCATTCATAAATTATGAATGGCCGAGACACCCAAAACGTAGTCATTGTCTTCTTAGCATACAATAAATTAAACGTAGGCATATGAAATTATCAACAACATTTCTGCCAGTGGAATCTGAATTTTCCACCTGAAAGGTACATTAATTCACTGGATGAACAATGCAATTTAAATATCAACAAAGTATAATAATAACAGTTTGACCAAACTCATCCTGTGACAAATACAGTTCGCCAGTTGGCTTAGTAACAAAGTTACAATGAACGCTCAGCCAATGGAATATAGTATACTGCCATAGATTCAGGCCAACTGGCGCTCCTGTCACTACTTGCTATGTCGGCTGCATTCGACACAGTCGACCACGACATCTTAATTCAGCGACTGTCGCACTCATTCGGAATCGAGGACAGAGCACTCAGTTGCCTTGAAACCTACATAAAAGGGCGCACACAATCCGTCCATTTGGCAGGGAAAGAGACGTCACCTAGGCTGGTCAACTGTGGTGTTCCACAAGGATCAGTGCTTGGCTCTCTCCTCTTTGTTCTATATACGACCGATGTGGACAGAATTATAGAAGTACATGGCCTCCTCCACCACTGCTATGCAGACGATACACAGCTTTACTTCTTCTGTGAACCATCACATACAGCTGAGCTAAAACAGAGAGTCCAGCTGTGTATCGATCGCATATCAGAGTGGATGACATCCAACCGTCTCTAACTCAATCCATCTAAATCTGAGTTTATATGGTGCACAACCTCAGGCGTCAACATCTACTTGACGGCAGTACCTTCGCCCTTGGTGATGCAGAAGTCCACCCAGCTGACACCATCCGCAACCTTGGAGTCCACTTTGACAGCTGTACGTCCATGACGGCCCATGTGAGTCAACTCGTTCGAGGTTGTTTCTACTAACTGCGTCGAATTAAAACCATCCGCAGATTCATTCCAACCTCAACCGCCGTCATATTGGTCAACAGCTTCAATGTCTACTGCAACAGCCTACTGGCGGGTTTGCCGACTTGTCAGCTAAACCGGATACAATCAGTGCTTAACTCTGCCGCACGTGTCATATACGGCCGGACACCATCTGATCATGTTACAGACCTGCTGCGCGACAAGCCTACAAATCATTGAATGATTGTATGCCAGACTACATCTCAGACTTCTGCATTCGGGTAGCAGACAACCGGAACAGAAGTCGGCTACGATCCTCATCAAAAAATCTGCTACAGGTCCCGCGGTCTTCTACGAGGTTTGGCGAATGTTCCTTCTCTGTCGCAGGACCCACTGCATGGAACAGTCTTCCAGACCATGTAAAGAATGCGCTATTATTATTATTATTATTATTATTATTATTATTATTATTATTATTTTTTTTTTTTTTTAAATTGTCTGGAAAGGCCCTACTCATCTATCTCTTGACCGGCGAAAGTGCCCCCAAAGGCCACTGCATTAAAACGTTGTATCGTCATTGAGATACGTTGGAACAAAAAAGATGTTTCCCGTGGATCTCCAGTTACGGTGCCTAGCTTTTGTCCCAGGTCCGAAAGGAAGGTCAAACCTTCGTTGTTGATTGGACCCATTGTTATCGATTATTATTATTAGTAAAAATATTATTAGTACAGTTATTATTATTATTATTATAAATATAATGTACTGGAAAAATCTATTATATTATTATTATTTTTTTTATCGCCCGAGGTAGATATAATCCCTCAGGCTCTAAGAAACTATATGAGGAGCGTTTTCGTTCTGGAGTTAACGGTCATCCTCACCGGTCAATTGCATAAAGGTGCCTCGAAATGCAACAGCATTATTATTATTATTATTATTATTATTATTATTATTATTATTATTATTATTATTATTATTATTATTATTATTATTATTATTATTATTATTATTTTACTGCCAATCTTGCCATGCAGCTAGCCAACAGCCAACTGCACGCCCAGAGACCACCACGAGGAGGTGTTGGCAAAGGTCTCCGTAGTTCATTCATCTACAGCCTTGAAGCAACTAATTTCAGCATAATCACCCCGAGCAAGCACCCCAAATTCCAAATTTCATGAAATTCTAATTTTGAATTTTGAAATTTTCTGATAGTTCAAAAGACAAACAGCGAAAGTGACAGTAGTTATGACATTGAACACCAGGGGTCAAGAAAACACAAAAGACTAGGCTCTGGAGATAAATCGCAATGTTGGATTCCTTGACCAGCAACAAGGCAAAGCATCAAAAGAAGAAGAATATCCGAGCAGCAACGAAGACATATAAGGAAACCGATATGGGAAGAAAGACAAAACTGAAGGTGAGAAATGAAGGGACGGCAGAAACAGACAACATGCTAAGCAGAAAGGCCCCTCAATACGGAACAAGTAAAACAAGAAAAGCATCCTAACGTTCGTCTCTCTCCTCTTCAGTCGGTGCTCAACACAGCTGCTAGACTGATAGCCCGCCTTCCCCGATAGTCTCGCATCTCGAACTTTATGTTTGATGAACTTCATTGGCTCCCTCTCGCTGCTCGCATACAATTTAAAATCCTCACTCTGACCTTCAAGGCTCAGAAGGGTCTTGCCCCGAAATATCTGGTTGGCGTAATACTTCGGCCTCATTCAGCTTCCTCCCACCGTCCACTTCGTTCCTCCAATAGACTTGACTGACCTCTTGGTTCCCCGTACTAGAACTGCTATGGCTCAATCTCGTTGCTTTGCTTCAATTGGTCCCTCTCTTTGGAACGCGCTTTCTCCTTCTGTTCGCTCTACAATTCTATCTAGCAGTCTCTCTTCTTCCTTCGCTTTTCTCAAAACCTGCTTCTTTTCGCGGGACCTAGCGCACTGGGAGCGCTTCTGAACGGTTCACCCTACTAGAGGCGCTTTACAAATGCTTAAATACAATACAACAATATGAAGCACATGTGGTGAAACAAGCAAGAAACAGAGAAAAAGCAAAGCTCATTTAGCACAAAGCGTAGACAGGTTGTAAGGACATAGAAGACCAAGCCCAACCCCTTGAAAACTAAATAAAATATAAAATAAATGAAATGGCCTCAAAATTAAATGGCTGTAGATGAATGAACTACCCAAATGCGCCTAAACTAACACACAAGAGAAACAGTGATGCATTTGGTTATCACCTTTCTCAAACAAAAGCTAAGTTTAAATATACTACGAGCTAATGTTCAGTTCTGTGTTTTAAAGTGTTCTCTCACAGGCCTATAGGTACTATAAAGTAGAAGAATCTTTAGAATACCTCGTGTCTTCACTTCACATCTTGACTTTGAAGTTGAAGTTGGCGTTGGCGTTTGAAGTTGGCGTTGGCGTTTGAAGTTGGCGTTGGCGTTTGAAGTTGAAGTTGGCGTTGGCGTTTGAAGTTGAAGTTGGCGTTTGAAGTTGGCGTTGCTTTGCTTTCATGTTGGCCATACTACGGTTGACTTTCGATCTGGACTTTTCATTTAATTTTATTTGCTAAAACCCCCACCCCTCGTCAACTTCAAATTACCATAAGTTCAAACCAATTAAAAGTTCAGTTTAAATATGCAAGTAAATGTTCAGTACTATCTTTGATAAAGTTCAGTCCTGTCTTTTAAAGTGTTCTCTAATAAAGAATCTGAATTTAAATATGGTACCTCGTATCTTCACTTCACATTTTGGCTTTGAAGTTGAAGTTGTCGTTGGCGTTTGAAGTTGAAGTTGGCGTTGGCGTTTGAAGTTGGTGTTGGCGTTTGAAGATGAAGTTGGGGTTTGAAGTTGAAGTTGGTGTTGGCGTTTGAAGTTGAAGTTGGCGTTTGAAGTTGGAGTTGGCGTTGGCGTTTGAAGTTGGCGTTGGAGTTTGAAGATGAAGTTGGCGTTTGAAGTTGAAGTTGGGTTTGAAGTTGAAGTTGGCGTTTGACGTTGAAGTTGGCGTTGGCGTTTGAAGTTGGCGTTGGCGTTTGAAGTTGAAGTTGGCGTTTAAAGTTGAAGTTGGCGTTGGCGTTTGAAGTTGGCGTTTGAAGTTGGCGTTGGCGTTTGAAGTTGAAGTTGGCGTTGGCGTTTGAAGTTGGCGTTTGAAGTTGGCGTTGGCGCTTGAAGTTGAAGTTGGCGTTTGAAGTTGGCGTTGCTTTGCTTTCATGTTGGCCATACTATGGTTGACTTTCGATCTGGACTTTTCATTTAATTTTATTTGCTAAAACCCCTACCCCTCGTCAACTTCAAATTACCATAAGTTCAAACCAATTAAAAGTTCAGTTTAAATATGCAAGTAAATGTTCAGTAGCCTACTATCTTTGATAAAGTTCAGTCCTACATGAATTTTAAAGTGTTCTCTAATAAAGAATCTGAATTTAAATATGGTACCTCGTACAGGCCCGTGTTAAGGGGCCCTGGGGCCCTGGAGCACTCTGTCATGTTGGGGCCCCTCTGACGTTTCCCGGCTCCTCCCTCCCTTCCCTTGCTCCTCCTCCTCCATTCACTTTCTCCTCATCTCCCTCCCTTCCTTCCCCCTTCCCTTATTTAGTAATATTCAAATCTGCTCAGACTCCAATCAGCAACAAATTCAATAATAATAATAATAGTAAGCATATTAATTTTACTCAGGCATATTAGCTTCATTTCAATTTCCGTTGTGTTGAGAACCGATCGTTCGTTGTCGCCTCTAAAGAACGTCGTCAGTTTTGGAGTGCTAGTTAACACTTTGAGAGTTCGCTTCCTTGTTCAAGCTTTGCAGCCCATTAAAAATACCCACTGCAAGTACATGACATACATGTACTTGCAAGTGCTCGACATTATTGAATGATTATTCAATACTTTAAGTTTAACTTATAATGACCAAAACTACAGCAAAGTTACCGTATAGCTGCAGATTTAACGATAGATAGATAGATTAAATAATAGAAGGATACGAATGAGAGAGAAACGGTCCTCTGTCTTATTACACATATATATATATATATATATATATATATATATATATATAATATATATATATATATATATATATATACAATATATGATATATACCTACCTACTTACACATATGCATGAACGCCCAAAGGCTATGTATACCGTATAATAGTTCAAATTACATTGACCTCTGACCGCTATAGGCGGCCGCCAGTCGTGGCTTGAACCTGGTTCGCCCAGTGAGCTGAAGGCATGCTGTTCAAAGTCCACGGCAGGAAGAAGGAGAAGAACGAAGAGATAGGTACAAAGACATACAGGGATACGCAAACCGAAGCGTGGTCAGTCTAGACTCCATTGACTAGTAATAGTGTCACCAACACTTTTCT
>JACEVL010002511.1:0-18433 GCA_020284085.1 Aporrectodea caliginosa
TGGAATTTGGTTGGGGTTTGGGTTAAGTTCGGGGTTTCAAATAGGGTTTGGGGATGGGGGGGCGGATTTGGATTGTGGATAGAGTTTAAGCTGATTTGGGTCGGCTTTGGGGTTATCCCAGTTGTAATGGGAGTCAGTCCAGGATGGGGAGTGGCTGAGAGCATCTTGTGTTTTGTGGTTCTAATGACAATCCATCAGTTGACAATATAAGAGGCGTTTGTGGGTCTCTTAAAATGCGCTATGTAATGTAATGTAATTGCACATTTATATAGTGCCCCTTCAAGATATCTACTCGTAGGCGCTATATAAATGTCTGGCAGGTACATTACATGGTGGTTCTTAATCATTCCAGTCTCATTCCTTGCTTTAATCACTGTATACCAGCTGTGCAGGTATCCGTCCGAACATTTATATAGCACCTTTAGATGAACCTACCGAAAGCATAAATCATGAAACTGCTACATTACAATGTAGGTGTGAACATCATTTCAGTTTTGTGATTTAAAGTCTATGACTTAGTTTAAAAGAAAGACGATTTTCGACAGTTGATGCTTCTATGAAACAAGAATCTAACTGTTACTAATACAGAGGTAAAAATCTGTAAATTCAATTGATTCTAGATTTGGAATAGATGCCTAAATCTGGCGATATTTAACTGTTGGTGTCAATTTTATCATAAACCTGAGTATTGTTGATATTGTTTACTAAGATTTGTAATAAGCTAGTATGTATTAATAATCGATAAGAATTGCTCATGAATATGTATGACTAGCTGTAATTTTATTCAGTGGGCATAGTTGTTTCTGAATGTTGGCACAAACATTTGAGGGACTGAATATTCATTAGACACTGATTTAGAATAACATCAGTAAGTCATGTGTTGAAATATTCTTAAGGCAAATACTGACTGTTTGTATGTCACATATTGGATATTTACCAGGTACTCACTAATGAGATGTATCTATGACACTGGCACTAACTGAATATTCATAAAAGACACTGAATATTCATGAAGCACTGATGAATATCCCTCAGGCGATGATTGAATATTTGTAAATCACAGATGCAATGTGCATAAGACTGATTGAATATTCATGAGGCACTGATCAGATATTCGTAAAGAATGAGGCTATTTCGTGTGTGTCTAGACTGATTGATGAAGTCTTTTGTGATGAAACTTCTGTTTCCTTCTAAGGGTGCTAATTTAATTAAGTAAAGAGTTAACGAATTGATTATTTATGAGTGATATTAGTTGCACCATTGATATAAGTTGGCCTTCTATTATAGTTTTAACTTCTTGGCTACGTTGTAGATGAGTTAACGGCTGAACTGCTGGTATTGGTTTAGCTCTTTGGCTGTTCATGGCAAAAAGTAACTTTATGTTGCCCCAGTTTATCTCGGTTTACTGGTCGTTTTGATTCTTGAATGGACTCGGTACCTGTTACGCTGGTTACCTGTTGCTCTTTTGTGCTTATTGCATGTTTTTACTTATTCACATTACTTTAACGGACATGAAATAACACTTGCTTTGTCAAAATGACCTGATTCTCCATTTGGTTAATTCAGGGGTCCTCTGCTGCTTCTCTAAAGGAGGCTGGTTGCCTGTTGTTTTCGTTAACGGCCCCCTAAATGTACTCAATGGAGTTCATTCTTGATACGCTGGTTACCAGTACCTGCTGTGATGCCAGTTGTTTCTCTGTTAGACTGTGTTAGTATAAAAAAAATCTTTGCAGGAGAATCTAAAATGTTATTTTCTCTAGAGATTATTCACCTTGCATTCAAGGTCAAAAGGTCACACTTTCATCATATCTGCACTTAGTGTTGCGTTTTCTCAAGTATCTCAGACCAGAATTGTAATTGCTATAAAGTTTGATGCTCTCACTAGGAGAACTCTTGTTGCATTTTGTGAATCATTAAGACAGGTTAAGAGGACTGTTGTATGCGTTTCTGATTTCATTCTACAACTAGTTTAGCAGAATTTTTTATTATAATTGACACATGCTCATTAAACAACAATTCTTTAGCAGTTTGTGATATTTTTTAAGTGTTACAAGTTTTATTTTGCAGTTTTTCATGTTTTTAATTAGATTTCAGGATTGGAAAATAGATGTAGTTAGATGAAGAATGTTTAATGATTTATTAAAAGATGATTTAGGTATTTGAATGATTTATTTAAAATCTAGAGACTTAATAAAATATTTTAATGATGATTGGGACTTGACTGATGGCACCCAAGATATATGGCCGGCCTAAGTGTGAACAGGAAGTTTGGTTTGTGAATAAAAACTGTCAATTTTAATTGTAAACTCTATATTCTGTAAAGTGCCACTTGAAAACTAAGTGCAAGTCACCAGCTTATTCAAGAGTGCTCAGTCAGTTCTCTCTAAGCAAGACGAACAAATTTTTTTAAGTTGCAATATGTTTAACTCTTTAACGATGAGCTTGTACTAAAAGTGACTGGGAAACCAATTGCAGCTCATCGTTAAAGGATTAAACAAAATATTTAAAAAAATAAAATATGGTGTATTTAAAGCAGAATGCTAAATATCATGCAATATATGTATTTTTCGATGTAACGATGCTCACTCAGAGAAGAGTTAAACAATAATTGTGAATTATTTAAAGAGTTAAGCAAATATTTAATATTTAAATTTTATGTAAGACAGTATATGAAAGTATGGTCTTGTGTTATTAAATATGGGATTTAATACTTGTTAGTAATAAAATAATTGATTTTTACATGAATGTTAGCTTTGTGCTCTACTGGATTTTTATGCCAAATTGTTTGGCCTAGTGTTTATTCCATATCGTAATCATTGGCTCAGATTACTAGGATGAACTGTAAGTGGTGTAATTTTCCACACATTCCAACTCTGTTCCATATTCACTTTGTAAATCTTGATTAAATATGAAAAAATATGTTTGTTATTGGTTCACTTTTTTGGTTTGGTTTAGTTTGATATTGGTTCGCATGAGCCATGGTGGCCAAGTCGATAGACCTCTCAGCCTGTAACTTGACTAGTACGGGTTCAAGTCCCACTGAGACAGTTTCTGTACTATGTAGAGCCCGTGAGCATGTCTTTTACTCAACAATTGCTCAGTGCCATTGGTGTTCTGTTGTATGGCAGTGTGTTTACTTGTGAACTTTTGAAGAAGGGCAATATCAAATACCATACAGTTGTACTGTGTTGTACATTTTAGCTGGCTAGTTTGTAGACTGGTAAAAGACTTGCCATCCACCCTCATTATAGGACTACTGAGGTTGAGAAAACGAGTCGCTAAGACTTTTGTGCATATAGTCATTGGAATTTGGCTTAAGGGAATACTCTTCTACCATATATTACTTTACTGTATGTATGTATGTATGTATGTATGAGCAAATGTTATATAGCCCTTCAGGAGATTTCTACTCAGAGGCGCTCCCGACTACAGGTGTTGGGTATTACGTACTGGAATCAAAGGAGTTTCACACATTACGCAAGCGCATGAGCATTTGTGAGTGGAAGGACTTGCCTGACAAACCGACGTCCTTATGCGGCAGCTGAGGTGGATTCGAACAGTAGCATAGCCAACCATCCGGCTGCAAGGCACCGAAATTCCAAGACCAAGACCTACACCACCGCACCAAGACCGAGATTTAATTAGCTGGCTGAGCTGTGTATGGATTAAAAATCTATATAGCATTGAGGAGGTTCTCGTATTAAGTAAGTAAGTAGCCTTTATTTGTATCTAATAAGCGCACATGCATTGAAGGTGTTGGGTATTACGTATTGGTATCAAAGGTGTTGGTCTTTGACATTACACATAGTTCAGCAATGCGATGTCGATTTCACGCGACGAGTTCTGGATTCGAACCCAGTGGCGGCGCCAGACATTTTTTGTAACCAGGGCATAACCAGGGCAATCATACAAGTAACCAGTGCATGGGCGATTTATGCACCAAATAAATTCTCGGCAGGACAAAAATTCTGGCAGGGCAGCGGCTTTTTTACCAGGGCATTTGCCCTTGCTTGCCCTGGTGTAGTGCCGCCACTGTTCGAACCCCTGTGCAAAACTGACAAACCGACGTTTTTTTGATTGATTGCAATGCCTCTGTTGATTGAAATTTGAACGGTGTACAGTAGCGTAGCCAGGAAACAATCGGGGGTGGAAGGGAGTTTCCATTGGACATAGTCGCTAAAGTAAAGTTTTTTGTATTTTGCATATAAAAGCACATATAAAAAATTTCGGCAATTTATTTGGAGGGGTTGAACTTGTTGAACCCATACGCCCCCTAAATACGCTCATGACGGTGTACTGATGTAAATAGGCCCTTTACCTTACGATGACCGAGTGAGGCGTTTATTGATTGAAATACCTAGTTATCGAGAATTTAGACAGCTTCGCCGAGTCCCATAGACAATATGCCTTGCAAGAGCAGCAGCAGCAGCAGCTAGGTTCTGCGGCTGAGAGATGATTAATGGCGGGCGGTGGCTTTCTCTGCCACGTTCAGCCGACGAAACTGAAGACGAATTCGATCGATAGATGGCGCAGTAGACGCGTCTCGTGTTATATTCGGCGACCGAGGAAGCGTCCATTCTGCTAACCCAGCGAAACGGAACGAAGCGTCACGGTTGACGGAAGCACGGTCGAGTGAACTCCGACGGTGTTGGGAGGGGAGGGGTTGGTGGAGGGTGGGGTGTTATGATTCTTTGTGAATGAGCCCCCGTGAGTAAGCTGGTTGGTTCCCGCGACGTAGTTGTTTTTGGGCGCTGTGGAATGGCGAGATTACGATTTGTTGTGGTTCTTTTGATGTGGTTGCAATGTTGCATCTGCTGGGAAGACATGTCAGAAGACTTAAAGCGAGAAAAACAGGGTGTGGAGGATAGAGGGACCGGTGGATAGGGACAGAGGACAGAATGGAGCATGAGATCAGAGGGATATCAAGAGGACTAGGTCTTTTTACGAGAACGAAATGACAAAAGCGACTGAGCACAACGCACAGACACAGGAAGAGAGTTTTAAAAAGTAGGCTCAGCAACAGAAAAAGCTCCTTCACCAAGAAGAGTTCTTGATTTAGGTATGACCAGACAAAGATAATCAGATGACCTCATTGAATAATGATAAATATAGGGAATAAGAACTGATTTTAGAATTCACAGTTTTATAAACTATAAGCCCCACTTTGAAACGAATTCTTTGCTGAACAGGAAGCAAATGCAAAGATTTAAGCAGAGAGGTTGTATATTCATATTTGGATGTATTAGTCATGGCTCTAGCCAGTGACGTAACTAGGACTTTTTTCGTTTGGGGGGGGGAAGGGCTTTAAGCCTTGAACATGGCGAGTGCGGTAGCCCGAGCCTATTATAATAGTGGAGCCGGGGGCTCGATTCATTTTGGGGAGCTTCGGCTTCATTTGGGGGGGGCTTAAGCCCCCAAGCCCAACGCTAGTTACGTCCCTGGCTCTAGCCAAAGAGTTCTGAACCTTCTGCAGCTTCAGCATGTTTGACATTGATAATGGTAAGAAACGAGTTAAAATAATCTAGGCGACTGGAAGCCAATGCATATTCCAGAGATATTCCTGAGGTCATGGGCACAACGCCTGAGTCTGCGTATGTCACGAATTAATCGTAATCGTAATCGTAAACTCGAAACTTCTACAGCGCCCACAAAAGCGAAGTCGCGGGAACCAGCTTATTCACAGGCGCTTAACCCTAGGGCTACCAAGCTTTTTGTAACACTGACTACCAAGGGGGTGGTTACCACCCCCCAGGATTTCGTGTTTGGTTTTACATATCATAACTTGTAATATAGCATTGGATTCAGCATTCATTTCTGCACAGAATGGTATATTTAGTTGTACATTATGTGAATGCACCTCGAAATTACATCACTTTTAACAACGGAACCCATTAATTAGCAATATTGTATATTATTGCGTACATTTTGTACTTTTGGATAAACAAATATAAGATTATGTGTGTTTTGAAACTAATCTATGTATAAAAGATACACAAAATCATCCCTACACATGTTTATATAGTATAAATGTACATCCATACATATATATATCCATACATATATATCGGTTTACGTTGTAATGCTGTATTCAGCCATTTTCACACAGATTACGCGTATTATTATTTATTTTGATCACTTCCGGTATTCAAAAGACAAAGATGTAGGTATGCAAATGAAGCCCTTCAGTCCCTCTAAAGAATGGTATCTTTGTTTCTCTTCCAGGAAGACAAATGAATACGCTACAGACAAAAAACTAAGGGGAGTCCTTCCATTCAGCCATTTTTCACGCATATTACGCGTATTATTATTTATTTTGAGCACTTCCGGTTGTCTCAGGTCAACTCAGTGACCATAGAAATGTTGCCCCACATTCCCTCTATAGAATGGTAAAATTTGTGTCTCTTAATATTAAATGACGAATAAGATATAGTCGAAAATCTAGGGTGGTGGTATCCACCCCTCTGGTGCCTCGGGTATATTGGGTATAACTTTTGAACGGTGTGAGATATCATCTCACATTTTACCTCAAAACGTGTGTAAATGAACCCCCTACAGCTACCTAAAAGGTCAACTTTTTATTCCATACGGAAAAGTTTGAGATGAAAAACCTAGGGGGGTGGCAACCACCCCCTTGGTAGCCCGAGGGTTAATCAAAACAGAATCGATAGGCAGGGGACAAAATCGATAGGCAGAGGGATGACTGTATAGGATGACTGTTTACATGACCAGTGAGAGACATGGTAGAATAAAAAACAACGCCAATTAAGTTACGGGCAGCATCGGCCAGCTCAAACAATTGAGTCACCCAATTTCAATTACTTAAGTCAATCAAATTTTTTAAGTTGCTGTGGATTGCCCAGTAGCAGAAATTCAGTTCTTGAACATCAATGGCGCAGATCAACTGCGAGTGAAGAACTTCCTCAAGGTCCCTACACAGCCTCGGGACAGCCTGAAATCCGCACTTTCGGCGTTACAGGCCGAGCGTTGTAGGCCTTATCAAAAGCTGGTCTGTTAATTAGACGATGCTGGTCCTGGTAAATCATACTATCAACGATTTGCAGTAGAAACACTGAAACAGACATCGCTTGCAATACTACCATGGCGCTTTAGCAGTCGCTCGATCATACACCGAGAGACGATTCAACAGCCAGTCACATGGGTAGGCATTGACAGACATACAAGCAGACATAGGCCAGGCCTACAAGTGGACTGTTAAAAAACCACGATTTCTTCTGAAATCGTGGTTTAGCACAGGCGTTTCCAAGTAAACGTTCCGCCTCTAACAAATCCGACAGCAGCACTTTATTACTAACGACAGACAGAGAAACATATGCACCTACAGAACGGCAGTCAGACAGACAGACAGACAGACAGAGACACACTGACAGATAGAGATGGACGGAAGAACGACAGAGGGGTTCTACTCCAGGCGCAGGCAACCGACCGACTGATTACTGCCCATATATGCACATCCTTCACTGTTCGAAGACGTCTGCAGCTGTACACTCGGCTAGTCAGTCTCTCGTGAACATATCCTTAGTATCAATAATAATCTGGTCTGAACGGCGGCCCTCAGCTACCGGGGCCCGCCGTGTAAACAGAGGGAAGGACAGGACGCGGCGGGCAGACGCCGCCGCCGCCGGCACTCGCCCTCTGGCGAGCTCACGGGTGAGCGCTTTGTGTATGTCGACGTCGCGGCGTTTTTATCGTCGACCTATCTCGCTGTGCTCCGCTTCGCTTCGAGCGACTCGGTCGGCCACAGACGCTGGCGATCGGCTTTGATTCGGTTGGATGACCGCGACGAACGTGCCTCGCTTTCGAATGGTATCGCAAGGAACCACGGATGCGAGCTACTGATGCTGAGCAGGAGGAGGAGGGGGAGGAGGGGAAAGAGGGGAAAGAGGGGGAGAAGGATGCGCAGTGGTCTCACTCGCGTGCAACGACCGTTTGGCGTTAGGCGCCGCAAAACAAGGTTTTCATAGAACTGCGACTTATACACGGGAAGAATATTAGATATAGCGCGCAGTGAAGACGTGTGTTGGATGTTTTATTGAACGGAATCGGTCTGCAGCTTCTGAAGCAGACTTCTTCTTCTTCGTCCGTCGCATCTTCTTCTCCGCTCGGCAGAAAATGAGACGGATTTATGCGGCGCCCGTTTACGTGACGACGGCTTCCGGTCGCTGGGATTACACGCTCACGTCATGGAACAGTTCGTCAATCTTCGAGAACGATTCCTCGGCCGTCGATTCCTCGCTGACTTCCTCGCCGCTGGAGGGCGCCGCCTCTGGTGATTCGATTGCTGGATTTCCGTATCCGAGTCTCTATCCGTGGCAGCACATCATCCTGTCGTCACTGTTCGTGACCATCATCATGCTGGCCATCGTCGTCGGTAACGGTCTGGTGGTGATCGCCATTGCGGTGGACCGGAACCTGAAGGGTCTCCAGAACTGGTTCATCGGATCCCTGGCGCTGAGCGACCTCTTCGTCGGTCTGTTCGTGATGCCTCTGTCGCTGGCCAACGAACTGATGGGCTACTGGCATTTCGGAGAGATAGTCTGCCAGCTGTGGCTGTCCACGGACGTTCTCCTGTGCACGGCGTCCATCCTCAATCTCTGTCTCATCAGCCTCGACCGCTACTGGTCCATCACCCGAGCCATCGCCTACATCAAGCAGAGGACCAAGAGACGGGTGATCATCATGATCTCCACCATTTGGATCCTCTCGATGGTCATCTGTCTTCCGCCGCTCGTCGGCTGGAAGCGGCCCCAGCCGACCAAGTTCGGATACCCTCTGTGCGTACTCAGCGAGGAACCCGGGTACGTTGTCTACTCGTCGCTCGGGTCCTTCTACATCCCGCTCAGTCTCATGGTACTCGTCTATTTCAAGATCTACCTGGCGGCCAGAGACAGAGCCAGGCGCAACCTCAACCGCGGCAAGATGAGGCACGGCGATGGAGAACCGAAGAAGTCGAAAGAAGAAGAAGGCGAAGAGGTCGCAGAAGATGCGCAACGGAGCAGCAGCCAAAGGGAAGATGGTGACAGTTCGATGGGCCAGCGATAAGGGATACAGAGAAGGAGGAGGAGGAAACGGAAGTCCAGAGTCGCTTGGACCGAAGAACGAGGACCTTGTCAACGGCGTCGGTTCGTCCTTCGACAGCAGGGAGGATCCTGAGAGCTCAGGGGACTTGAAGGACCGTTCGATGATCGTAGCCTCGGCTGAAGGTCCCTACGAGATGCAGCGCATCGTGGACTCTGAAGGTCGGGGACTTCGAGAGGACACGTCTCACGGTATCTTCCAAGATTCTTCCGAGTCTTCCACCCCGCGCAACTCCAACAGAATCGGCAGTGAGGAAAACCGGAAGCCGCTTCTGGATGAATCTTCGCAGCTGGAAAGCGACTGCCCTGTGGAAGCGACCGTCGACATCAAACCTACTTTCCACCACCCGTTCACTCCACTTCCACCACCACCACCTCCTCCTCCACGACCACCACCAACTCAAGCTCCACATGGTATACCAACTGCAGTGGAGTCTATCACCCCAGACACAACAAAAAAGAAGCCCACTCGATGTCAACCTCCCGCCGCAAAGGGTCACCCCTCAGGGTCAGGGCTCCAGCGACACCTATCGTCCATCCGCTCCACCAAATCGCAGCAACGGCGCGACCTAGCAGACGATTCGGAGCGCCATCTGGAAGAGAGTGAGCGAACGAAGCGGAGAATCGCGAGAGCACACGAGCGACGAGCGACGATCGTGTTGGGTATCGTCATGGCGTCGTTCATTGGGTGCTGGCTGCCATTTTTCGCCATCTACCCAGTCACCGCTCTCACCGGACTCCACGTCTCCGACTCGATTTTCGCCGTCACCTTCTGGCTCGGCTACTGTAACTCGGCGCTCAATCCCATCATCTACACGATCTTCAATCGCGACTTTCGACTCGCTTTTCTGCGAATCATCTGCGGACGAAGAAGATACGATCGCAAGTTCGGATAGTAATCGTATTCAGCGTAAGAATAGTAATCTTAACCGTAACAATGCATTTCTTCAGCGTCGAAAAACCAATTGTTAAGAGAAACTGGTTTTTCACAGCAATCTTAAATCGAGATAAGCGGTTTTATCAACTTAATAATGCACTTTGCGGTCACATGCTACTGGTCACAAACTGATGCTCTACATTCGTATAATATTATATACACCGTGTAAATTTTCTTTCGTCGCTCAAGCATTTTTAAGAACAATGGACTTGTTCGCAGTCCACAATGACCAGCGTGTCACCTTTTGTGGCAGCGACCACGGTTTGAAGCCCGGTCGTTTTGTCGGCTAAACAGTTGGTTGTTTTCGCGAATGCCTTTCTGCTGGAAGATGGCACCCAGGCCGTTGACGATGGTCATTAGAGAGGCGCGTATGAATGCGTGGACGAATATTGCGTACATAATTATTTACAGCAGAATAAATAATGCATCAACTGAACTACACTGTAAATCCTCAGAACGCCGGACGCGCCCGGCAGCACATCTGACGTGTTCTATAAATGAACACGGGCGTTTAAAAATATGAACACGCGTGTTCAATACGACGCGTCGTGCGTTCAAGTTACGGAAAACAGACATGTAACCTACGTCAAAGACGCTGTAACTGTATAGGCCTAAAGGTCTAAGGAAAAAATTGTCCATCATAAGCCTGCTTAGAAATGCAGCATTCATTATGTAGCCTAAATGATTAAAATATTATCGAAATCAAGTCAGAAGACTGTCAAACAACGATAATGGCGCGATATAGGCTAACAATCAAAATCGACATGTAATACTGAAGCGTATACGATAAAAACAATTATAAATGGCATGAATAACCTTTAAATTCCTTTAGCATTTGTACGTGAAGTAAGTTGAATACAAGTGTAGGCTACGTTGGAGCTGCATTTTTGAACACCGGCGTTCAATTAAGGACGCGTTGGGGTGCTATAATTGAACGCATGCGTTCAGTCTTTGACCACGACATGATGAATATTAATTACGTCTTCGTCCGCGAATTCGTGATGTGTCCATAAATAGTTCGCTAAGTTTGTGTTAAATATTCAGTCGGGCATCGCAGTAGAAATTTTTATGAAATTGAGATATTGTAATAATCTTTTGTTCCGCTTTGTTTACGATATTTTTTCATTTTGCAAAGCAAGCTAACCCATGCGCCCATCGAGGCACAACCATATGGCTGATGAATATTAATCATGTCTACGTACGCGACCCACTTTGTTGTTTGCGGAATGGCGGTTATGTTTCGAAGTGCTGAAGTCTTATTTTTAACGAAATTGCGGAAAAAATCTGTTGGACAGGTTCATTTTGTGCTTGAAATTGTTGTAAAACTACACAAGCGTGAGTATTTATCCGCACGAAATGTGCAAACGTGACCTCATATATTCAGTAGCAAATTTGCAAAGTAGGCTACTTAAGACCCTCTCTGATCCTCTGGAAACCGGACTCGGACCTCCCTCGGACTACTCTTTTGGACAACCCCTCTGACTAGAAACAGCGCTCGTGAATAAGCTGGTGCCCTGCGCTTGGCTTTCGAGTGGCGCTTTAGAAGTTTGAGATTACGATTACGATTACGATTACGACGCTATAGGCCTAGTACTTGTAATATCGCAACTTCTGATTCCTCGGTTTAATTGATGCAAGGTAATTAACCCATTTAGCACCTAACATGGATAATAATCAATTTAGCACTTAACATGGATAATAACAAATTTAGCACTTAAAATGGTTGGATAATAGGCTAATTGCTTTCGGTGCGTTTCTTGTATTTTGGGGAACAATTTCTTCTCAGATTTAAAGACTCGTTGCGCCAGATCACTTCAGCATGAAGCAAATTTCAGAGTGGCATGCGGGTACGCAGCACAGAAATATAACAATTTAAAAGTGCATGTACATCGTCATCACAAACAGGTCATAAATGCTGCTGTAAAATTTGCTGATGAAGAGTCAGGTTCAATAACTTCAAGTGACAAGGGCAAAGTAGTCGGTAGTGGTGTTTTACTGCCTGAATTTGATGTTGTTTAACATGCTTCCGATAGCATTTTGGGAATTTATAAAGTTTATAATTAAATGTGATTTTATTGTTTGTTTTTTTTTCTTTACAGCTTAAAAATTGTAAAGTTGATGTTAGATAGTGTTAACTGCTAGAATATATAATAGATTGGATCCCAAAAGTCTCTTTAAAACATCAATTTCAAAACTGGCTTTCGAGTGGCACATTAGAAGTTTGGAGATTATTACGATTACGATTATATGTGTGGTCTCTTTTTGTATAGGGTGCTGGCCGAATGTTACTCATGCAGTTCACTTGTAGAGCACGAGACACATTTAGGCCAGGGAAGTGAGAAGGAAAGAGGCCAGCATTTTCCAGCTTTCTCTGTAATAGCTGTGTTGAAGGTCAGTGACAGTTGATTCAGAAAGTTTCTGTAGTCTAATTTTTATCACAATTTCTCATTGCTATAAATTTACACAAAATGCAAAGAGCAATTCAATGTGCCATGGCGAAAACAAATAATTAATAATCATGGTTTGCAAATTACTCTTGAATGTAAGTTCTTTTTAAGGATATTATAACAGTTTCATTAGTTGAATGTTCAAGCCATTTTATAAACTAAAATTGATACATTTTCAACTGCTCAAATATATTTCCATATTTGATATTTGCAACCTATCCAGTGTACCTAAACTATGGGACAATGATGACTTGTACAATTGCTTCTCTCTGTGTGTCTTCATGCCTGCCTTTCAATGTGCATAATGTTCAATCAAACGTCATCTATTACATTTTTACACATACTGTAGTACTATAGTCATTTTGAATGTTGTGCACTTTGTTTCAGATCATTGCAGACAAATGCTGTGGCACAGTCATTGGAGACAGCGGAGAGTGAGCCCTGCATATCGTTGTTCTGACAGTGAGCGACGACATACCCGCATTTTCATTGTGGGTGACACAGCTGTGACTAAAGTGCCGAAGACCAATATTCTGAGTGCCACCCTGCTGCCCCTTGTTTCCGACGTAGAATACTCTATGTTTTATGCTAATCTTTTGGGCGTTCTCCAAACTCTGACAATTATGTGAAGGACACCAGCAAGCAGTTCAAATTTTTCATTACGAAACTGTGTGCTGTTATTTAAAGTTTGCCGGAGTCATTACCCGAGATTAACCACGTCTTTATCCTGTGACACTGACACAATCTTAAAGAACCATTATTTGCAGGATTTTCAGGTGCTAAAGTTGAATGTGAAATTTGAATGTTAACAATTATCATCAATGGCATTGTAATTAATTTCTAGTTAATTTAGGATATATTTGTAGTTCTATGTTCTGTTGGAATTGCATGTGTACTTTTATATTTTTGATTAGCATTTGGATTTAAATATAAATATCCATGAGACTTGGTTTGTGGGTAACTCACATATATATGATATCCGGACATGGGATGGAGGGAGGGTCATACAAATGCGGACAAGGGAGGAAGTCTTATGGCTTAAGCAGACGTCCAGATGCATGGGTCTACATGTACAAGGCTTTTAGTTCAACCTGCTTTAAGCACCAACTTCAGTTATAAGATGGGAGACATTTATTCAGTTTTTACAGCTTTGAGTGCTGTAATATTATTGACGTATGGAAACTTGCTTTACTTTCAAGTTTCAAATAGCCAGTATATATTCAGACAATTTAATTATGCATGCATGTGCTTATAAGTTAAGATTTAGAACAAGGAGTTTTGTAAGGGTGTCTTCTGCATGTTAGTGCATTATAACTGTTACCTGGCTTTGGAGTGCAGACGTCTGCAAAGTGCTAGAGTCAGGCCAAAAGCGGACAAAGGGTGATGGAGGGTCCAAAGGAGGTAATTTTTGTGGTGTCCTTTATTGGCGAACCCTTACTGTGCAGTTGCATTGAAGTATGATTCATTTAAATTCAATTCTGACTTTCATATAATTGCTGTGCTAATATTTTGTCTTAATTTTTGAATGTATTAGGCCTATATATACATGCATGCATTGGCTTTCGTTATATTGTATTGTATATTATGTATATGCATACGTACGTGTTTTCTCTCAACTCTGAAAATTTGTGGTTATGGCAAGTGTTTTTATAGGTTGGAACACTAGTGTTAATGAAGAGCACATTGTTGTGTTCCTTTCATGAGCACTAGCGTTTAGAGCAGGGTTTGAACGCCCGGACGCGTTCTATTAGTGTTACATTTACGCGTTAAAGTATTTGCACACGTCATGCGTTAACGAGTAGAACACCCATTAAGCGTTTAAAAATCATAACACTAGTGTTCAGAAATTTAATGCTAGCGTTAACATTAGAAACGCCGGACGCGTTCTATTAGTGACGCGCATAGGTGTTCAATAATCATAACACTAGTGTTCAAAAACTTAACGCCAGCGTTAACATTAGAAACGCCGGACGCGTTCTATTAGTGACGCGCATAGGTGTTCAATAATCATAACACTAGTGTTCAAAAACTTAATGCCAGCGTTAACATTAGAAACGCCCGGACGCGTTCTATTAGTGTTACAATTTGGCGTTTAAAAATGTGTTCTAGTTGTGAACACCCGGCTTTAGAGTGTATAGGTTTGTATTTAGACAGATGGTTTTTCGGTGCTTAGAAGGTCAACCACGAGTCGCGTATATCTTCTTTTACGGCGAACCCCGCATGACTGTCGTCATGACAACTGTTGCTGATTGTTAGGGCTATTTTCGTCACCATGACAACGCTGTGTCCGGAAGTTATATTATGCACACGTCCGCAGATATAAGCGTACCTAGGTATAGCATCCGGTGGAGGAGAGATGGAGGCAGAGGTAGCAGAAACAAAGGCAGAGGGAGAAACAGGCAAAGGCCAGGAGAGGATTGGACAGAGATGGATTATGGTTAAAGAGGTTCTGCACAGAGAGACAGGTATAGAGAAAGAGACAGAGAAAGAGAGACAGGTAGAGACAGAGAAAGAGACAGGTAATACAGACAGAGAGACAGGTAGAGACAGAGAAAGAGACAGAGAGACAGGTAGAGACAGAGAAAGAGACAGAGAGACAGGTAGAGACAGAGACAGAGAAAGAGACAGGTAGATACAGAGACAGAGAAAGAGACATGTAGAGACAGAGAGACAGGTAGAGACAGAGAAAGAGACAGGTAACACAGACAGAGAGACAGGTAGAGACAGAGAAAGAGACAGAGAGACAGGTAGAGACAGAGAAAGAGACAGAGAGACAGGTAGAGAAAGAGACAGAGAGACAGGTATAGAGACAGAGACAGATGATTGGAGATGGTCAGCCTTGACGATAATTGTGAGCGAGGCGCTGGCGTCGTCCATCATTTGGACCGACTTAATTGAATCGGATTTTAGTCAAAGGAAGAGAGATCAGGAAGAGTGGAGACAGTGTCGAAGGAAGACAGCCAGAAAGACAGACAACCAGCAGACGAACGAGCATAAAGAGACAGGCACGAGCAGTACAAGAGACGAGCAGACAAGGAGCCGGAGAGAGACGGAAGGATGCTCGCAGGAAGTGTACATAATGACGAACGTAAAAGGACACAATCGAATATGGCGAGTTCGAGTTAAAAGTAGCACCGGAAACTGACAGACAGCCACACAGACACACACAGACACACACACAGACACAGACAGTCAGACAGACAGGCTACTTAGCTTCTTCTATCGGACGGGATCGCGTTCGTATACGTAGTATATAATTTCCGACAGCCGTATTGCTCAACAGGCGTCTGTAACGCTTTCAGTGTATCATCAATATTCTAGAATAATTTCCACCGGATTATCTCTCGCCGGGCGCCATATAAATTACCATTCCACCTGTTTCAGAACATCGCTCACCGTCCAGTCTGTTGGTTAGCGCCAGTTGTTAAATTGATCATCTAAATTTAAAAAAATATGAAACATAATAGGGGCCTACGTTTCTGACGAGTATAATATCTGTAGCATACTGTATACATAATACTCAAGACGCCATTCGCTATTCGGATAAACACAAAATGCATAGGCATAGGTAGAGTATTGTAACTAAAAACACATTTAGGTGACGAGACTCCAATTTTAGGTGGCGGATCTCAAATCTGAGGTCCCAGATCTCAGTTCCGGGGGGGGGAATAGCTGAATTTAATAATAACAACTGGTTATAGTGCTAACCACTGGTTAGTGCGAATCTTCGACTTGGCAGAAGGTCATTCTGTTTTATCTTAGGCGAGTCCGCCATAAATAATCTGGTAGTCCAAGCTTTGTCGCTTCAGAAATTCGTAGACCTACTTGATTTGTCTGTTTACCGTGACAGGGTCAGCAAAGCGTAGAACTGAAGGGATCTCATCAAATTCAAATCAAATTGACTGGAATCGATTCAGTGAATAGTGTTCGCAATGTGCAATGTATAACAGTGCATTTAGGTTTACAGTTTGTGTATAGAATCATGAAGAGACAAGACAATAAGCATAGTCATAATAATGGTAGCTATAGAGTACGCTATATGAGAGTAATAGATTCGTGAGGAGAAGAAGCCCGTAAGGCTCATCTAGTCAGATACTCGTATGCCTAGGCCCCTCTAAGCTTCTTCGTATCACATATATATACTGCCACCCTTCACTTCGGACCCCTCTTGTCGAGATCTCCTCATGCATTGGACCATCCTCCTGTGACAGTCTACCGTTGCATTTACGTCCTGTTGCTCTGACTTTGTGGAGCATACATTGAACACTTACTGTCTTAAAACGCAATTGCTCAGATCTGCCATAATTTATATGCATTACTAGTTTACTATACAGCTAATACAATTGCTGCTGCTGCTGCTGCTGCTGCTGCTGCTGCTGCTACTACTACTACTACTACCACTACCACTACCACTACCTACCAGGCTGCACTACCACTACACTCTAAAGCCGGGTGTTCACAACTAGAACACATTTTTAAACGCCAAATTGTAACACTAATAGAACGCGTCCGGGCGTTTCTAATGTTAACGCTGGCATTAAGTTTTTGAACACTAGTGTTATGATTATTGAACACCTATGCGCGTCACTAATAGAACGCGTCCGGCGTTTCTAATGTTAACGCTGGCGTTAAGTTTTTGAACACTAGTGTTATGATTATTGAACACCTATGCGCGTCACTAATAGAACGCGTCCGGCGTTTCTAATGTTAACGCTAGCATTAAATTTCTGAACACTAGTGTTATGATTTTTAAACGCTTAATGGGTGTTCTACTCGTTAACGCATGACGTGTGCAAATACTTTAACGCGTAAATGTAACACTAATAGAACGCGTCCGGGCGTTCAAACCCTGCTCTAAACGCTAGTGCTCATGAAAGGAACACAACAATGTGCTCTTCATTAACACTAGTGTTCCAACCTATAAAAACACTTGCCATAACCACAAATTTTCAGAGTTGAGAGAAAAGACGTATATATACATAATATACAATACAATATAACGAAAGCCAATGCATGCATGTATATATAGGCCTAATACATTCAAAAATTAAGACAAAATATTAGCACAGCAATTATATGAAAGTCAGAATTGAATTTAAATGAATCATACTTCAATGCAACTGCACAGTAAGGGTTCGCCAATAAAGGACACCACAAAAATTACCTCCTTTGGACCCTCCATCACCCTTTGTCCGCTTTTGGCCTGACTCTAGCACTTTGCAGACGTCTGCACTCCAAAGCCAGGTAACAGTTATAATGCACTAACATGCAGAAGACACCCTTACAAAACTCCTTGTTCTAAATCTTAACTTATAAGCACATGCATGCATAATTAAATTGTCTGAATATATACTGGCTATTTGAAACTTGAAAGTAAAGCAAGTTTCCATACGTCAATAATATTACAGCACTCAAAGCTGTAAAAACTGAATAAATGTCTCCCATCTTATAACTGAAGTTGGTGCTTAAAGCAGGTTGAACTAAAAGCCTTGTACATGTAGACCCATGCATCTGGACGTCTGCTTAAGCCATAAGACTTCCTCCCTTGTCCGCATTTGTATGACCCTCCCTCCATCCCATGTCCGGATATCATATATATGTGAGTTACCCACAAACCAAGTCTCATGGATATTTATATTTAAATCCAAATGCTAATCAAAAATATAAAAGTACACATGCAATTCCAACAGAACATAGAACTACAAATATATCCTAAATTAACTAGAAATTAATTACAATGCCATTGATGATAATTGTTAACATTCAAATTTCACATTCAACTTTAGCACCTGAAAATCCTGCAAATAATGGTTCTTTAAGATTGTGTCAGTGTCACAGGATAAAGACGTGGTTAATCTCGGGTAATGACTCCGGCAAACTTTAAATAACAGCACACAGTTTCGTAATGAAAAATTTGAACTGCTTGCTGGTGTCCTTCACATAATTGTCAGAGT
>JACEVL010002512.1:0-18316 GCA_020284085.1 Aporrectodea caliginosa
ACGCATGTATGCTTGTGACGTCATAATTGCTCAAGTTTGTTAGGCCTACCGTACGTCCTTATAAAGATTTGAAACTTACGATCTGCATAATTATACCGCAATTACAATAGCCCACAGTCGTCCTTGGGCCTACCCATGTTCATTCATTGTTCGTTCATAAATTTATATAGCGCCTTGCAGCGGGACTACTCAGAGGCGCTCCTGACTCCAGCACGGCCAAAAAGTACAGTTTTGAGCTTGGTAAAGAAAGCTTCAGTAAAAGTCCCAGGGAGCAGGCGTATCTCCTGGGGGAGCCCGTTCCAGACCACTGGGCCCACCGTGGAAAAGGCTCGATTCTGAATAGTTGCAGTTCGTGCAAATGGGACTAAGAGCACCCCCTTCTGCAAAGCAGGGGGCGGCGACCTTGCCTACCCGAGGGCAGCAAAGCTCCCGCAGCTGGACTGGGGCTAGACCCAGCTGACATCGTCGTACCAAGCAGCAATCCTGTAGGCCTATTCAATGCGTTTGCCGGGTAGGGGAGCCAGTGTAAAGTCTCCAGCATAATATAGCTGTGTAACTATTAACTTCGTTGACGTCTGTACAATGGATGATGACGTGCCAAACTCCTAAACGAACTTTATTTCCACTTTCTGCATCTGTTAAGCGCCACTATCTAACGACCTTCACCTCTGTCAATTGTACTGGTCATGACCTGCGCCCACGCATAGGTCTCACCGTGTTCTCCCTAGATTTGATTCCCTTACCAGCCTACCAGGCGCGGCTTCTTGGCTAGGCTTCTTGGCTTCTTGTTGTACAGTTAGACATCTGTTTTCTAGTTGACTTAATTTTTCTTCTAATTATCGTTTTCTTTATACCTAAATTATTCCTGACTTTGTATGTAAAGCGCTGAGCGTTTGCTTGTGTTCAATAAAGAACATACTTACTTACTTACTTATTTACTTATAAAGCATCAGTCGAGGGCGCTGAACAATGATTGTGGGTGAAGGACTTGCTCTGTGTATTCTCTGAAACACAGAGGCATGCAGCCTGTTGTAGGTAAGCCTCCTGAAAAAGAACCAGTAGGCTAAAAGTGACGAGTCGAGAGTCGATTTAGGCCCACATAATTATATCATGCGAATTTTATAATCGGGTTATGATTGTTACCAAGATAAAATAATAATAATAATTATTTTTATTATTATTGTTATTATGTTTATTATTATTATTATAAATTATAATTATAATGTTTTGTCGAAATAGCGTAATATAATAATTTTCAGGGTAGCATAATGTTTCGCAACTGGTTTAGACGTAGGCCATACACATTTCTTGGTGATTGTCAAGAGGAACTAAAAAGCTTGCATAGGAACTTCTACTACTTCTGACCTATTGTTGATTAACTATTCTTTGAATCTGAGATCGCTGTTCTTTAAAAGAATAGCCTACTTTTAATTGGATATTATAGTGGTCTTTATTTTCTTAGGCCTACTTATGAGTTGGCTGACATTGATACTTCACCATAACTAAATCAAAATGGTTTTATAATGGAACTTCACCACTGGGGTTATTATTTTGCAGATTTTTTAGTTATACAAAAAACTTTAGAATTTGGAACATTTTCAATACAACCTCATTTTCAAAAGATATAATGGTCACATATTAATTTTACAGATTTTGATTAATCAGAAGACAATCACAATTACGTTTATTCTCAACAGTCTAGCAGGTAGCAGGTAGCAAAAATTGCCGCAGATCCGACAGTTAGTTATTAAATGGGTTGAGAAACCAGAAAATTGTATCTAACTAGTTATCTTTCTATACATCAAGATCTACTGCTTTGTAAGACAATTCTCTATCTGGCCTTCATTCTGGCCTCCAGTTCTTTTCGAATACGACATCGAATACTAGCATCACTATGTTGAGTACAAATCTGACCATTAGGTCAACGTTCAAGAAATGCGCTATAAAATATATTTCTTTACGAAGCTGTGCATCCTTTCTCGTATCTTCGGGGAGTAACTTCCGGGATATGTAGGCTATCAAGATCGAGCGAGATCGACTAATTACCATTGCGTTTTTGTTGTTGAATTAAAACCAAACGTGTAAGAAATCATTCCAAGGAATCGGATATATAGGTGCTCTTGGCTACTTTTGGTGCGACGTATCATCGGATAAAATTTTATGGTATTCGGAGTAACATAGTAAAATCCTGAGTGTAACCTGTAAGTCTGCCTTGAAAAAATGGTGGTGACCAATCTGGCCTCCATTTCCCTCTGCCTTTTCCCTTCTTTATCTCTTCTCCGCGGTCCACCTCCTTCTCTACTTACGACTTTAGTATGATTTATCCGTCACTTTAAAATCACTCACAGATAAAAAAGGACATTTTAACATTCTGTTCCATAACTGTTGAATTATGATCTTGAATTCTGATTCTCTATCTTCTATATGCTTTTATTTGACGAGTATGGTGCTTTTTAGGATAATAAAATAAATAAATGCAGGACAAAAGTAACAGAACAGTTTTTGATTTCCACCGAATGCTTAGTGATATTCAACTGAAAAAGTAAAGGCGAGATTAGACAATAATATCAGTCCACACAAACTTACAAGAGGTTCACCGTTTTCAGCGCTGGCTTTGTGTAAAAATTATGTGTGAAGCACCAACTCTGACAATTCATATTCATTAGTGATGTTGAAAAGCATTCCTTCCAACCATTCATCAGGATATTCCATCGGAAATGCAACACCAGAAAATGTATAGAAATTTTCCACCTATATCAGAAATCGTTTGTGCTGGATAGTCATACGAAGGAAAACAAGAAAAGCGAAAAGTGAGCTTTGCGAAAAGATATTTACACACACCAATAACCTACAGAGGCAGTGCGAAGTATGTAAGCAAATATTCGCTCATTCTCAAAGTCTACGGGACCATGTTAGAATTCATACCGGAGAGAAATTTTACCAATGCCAAGTATGTAAAAAACGTTTTTCCAAATGTTCAAATCTGACAGTTCATGCAAGAATTCATAGAAGAGAGAAACCGTACAAATGTCAATTATGTGAGTTTAGATCGAAGTATGAAAGTTGTCTAAAGAATCACATGAGAACTCATACTGGAGAGAAACCATATCTTTGCCTGGTATGTCAAAAAACATTCTCATCGTATTCAGCTCTGAAAAATCATGAAAAAACCCACTATGAAGAGAAACGATTTCTGTGTATTCTTTGTAAAAAAATGTTTTCTAGATTTTCAACGCTTCAAAATCATGTTAGAATCCATACTGGAGAGAGACCATTCCAATGTCAGATATGCAAAAATAGATATTCCCAACCTTCTCATCTACAATACCATGTTCGAACCCATACTGGAGAAAAACCATACCAGTGCCAGACTTGCCAAAAACGGTTTATCCAATCTTCTCATCTCAAACGTCATGCAAGAATTCACACTGGAGAGAAACCACACTACTGCCAGTTATGTGAGTTTAAAACTAATACTAACTGTCAACTAATGAGTCACTCGAGAACACACAATGGACAGAAACCGTACCTTTGCCAGATATGTCAGAAAACGTTCTCATGGGCTTCAGCTCTGAGGTGTCATGAAAAAACCCACCCCGTGTCTGGTTCAAGAGTTTAAAATCATTTTTAGTCTAGGCGCGCAGAGCTGAAAAGTCGTCAAAAAGCGATGTAAGCGGCAAGTCATGTTCATTTTTGGCAACATACTTTTTTACACTAATTCGACCCTGCTGATTACGAAAATCGCTGTTGCCAGGCTGGATTTTTTACCTGAAGGTCATTTCAAGGTCATACAACATTAAATCTAGCAAAATTCAGAGCAAAATGGCCATATCTCAGCCAATAATTGTTGGATTCGGCTAATTCTTTCTTGTTTTTTCTCGTCTTGATAAGGGCTACCTGTGATAAGAAACAAGGTTACTAAATGTAAAACGTTCCAAGGTTATTTCAAGGTCAAAAAGTGCAATTTTATAGGAAAATCTTGGAAAATGGCCATAACTCAGTTAAATATTTGTCTATTTGGATTATTCTTTTACATATTTGATCGGGCCGATAAGGGCTACATTTGAAAAGATAGAGCACGTAAAGGCTCACATGATCCAAGGTCAATTCAAGGTCAAACTCAAAGGGAAAAGTCCATAACTCAGCCAAATATTGTTTCATTTGGGTGATTCTTTGACCCTTTTGCTCGGGCCGACAAGGGTTACATTTACATAGTACTTAAAGGCTAATATGACCAAGGTCAATTCAAGGTCAAAAGGTCACAATCAAGGGAAAAAGGCCATAACTCAGCCAAATATTGTTCCATTTGGTGATTCTTTTATCTTTATGCTCGGGCCGACAAGGGCTACATTTACATAGTACCTGAGGCTAGCATGAACCAAGGTCAATTCAAGGTCAAAAGGTAAAATCAAACATTTGACTGAGCTATGGCCTTTTCTGTAGATTCTAACTTTTTTACCTTGACAGTCACTCAGTAATGGTAGATAATATTGATCAGGCAATTGATAACCCAGCTATGCTAACAGAACTGGTCGCATCTGAAAGATTTCCAATGTAGCCTAAGCTTGTCAATTTTGTCACGTCACAGTCACACACTAACGTAAAATGTTGCTTATTGGTTGGATCGTCTTATTTCTTTGCGCCTATGTTATTATAATGTAAGTTATTGCGTATCCTAATAATGTGCATCATGTACCTTGTGAAGAACATGGCAAAGAGCAATAATAAGAACTTTTTGTTATTCTTTGTGTGTAAATACGCTCAGAAACGACAGAAATTACTAATTTCTTTATGATATTGTTATATAATAACCCTAACTTCCATGTGTTTCATAAGTGACAGATATTATCATTCTTAAAACTCAGACCGGCATTTGACGAGTGATGGCGGCGCTTTGTGATTCAGTAAATGTGAACTTCAGACTCTGCATAATTTGTCAAAAGAGAACCAGCGTGAAAGACGAAACAACAAATCCTGGCGAAACTGGTTTGCGTGGTTTAGAAGTTGCAGCAGAAGAGAGGATGAAACTGTCAGATGATGTGAACATTGCTGCTATTGCTCGTATCGTTGAAGCCTTTCGCATTGTTAATAGCTCTCGTATTGTGTACCATCGATCTTGCTATTCTTCATTCACAAGCAAGGACAAGATTTTGCGCCTTCATAGACATACAGAAAGCTCCGATGAGCAGTGTTCCCAGAGACCGCAAGAAGTGACACGCGCAAAACTAAGATCTGGTTCTGGGTATATGTCAAGGGATAGTTGTGTTATATGTCAGGAACATAAGAAAGAAGTCCTACATAAAGTACAGTCTTTCAACAGGAATCATACTATCATGAATCTAGCAAAGTTCGACTACAAACTAGGAAGACAGATAGCCAATGTGAATGACTTGATTGCAGCAGAAGCCTTGTATCACTCTTCATGCCTGTTACGCCTCGAAAGATCAGTAATAAGAGTAAAGGAAGAAATCGGTCATTCTGGGGTTTCACAACTGTCCTTCACTGGCGTTTGTCAAGAACTTCGTCTAGCAGCCGAGCAGGGTAAGGTCATTCCTATTTCTGACGTATGGAAGCGTTACAAATTGCTCACTGCTGAAGCAGGTGCTGAAATTCCTACATCATTCATCACCAGAAGAGCAACCTTCAAAGACAAACTAGAGTTGGCTCTCTCTGACATCTTTCAGTTTGTCCAACCCCTGAACCGAGATAAAAGCGAACGTGAAACCCTGTTGATACCACTTAACTGCCCGCTGACTGCTTCATCCATTATATCAGAAGATGATCGCTGTATTGAAAGTGAGCTAAGTTCACCTGAATACGAGCCAACCAATAACGACAGTATACTAGATGTCGTACATGCAGCATTATTGATACGCGGCGAATTACTTGCTTCACCAGGTCATATCGGTCTGAATGTGAGTCGCTCCGATGCTGCTAAAGTTGTTACTAAGAAGCTGCATGTTTTCATGAGTGCTCTGCTCGGTGGGGTGCAGGAGATTGACAGTGAAGCAGACAGTGATGAGACAACAACAGAGGAAGATGATGACGACACTTCTAATGTAGATGTTGAGTTGTGTCACAGTGCAACTTTGAAAAACAACAGAATTATGAGCATTGCCCAAGATATTGTCTATTCTGTCAGTGGAGGAAAGAAGTGGACCCCTAAGCACATCGGACTTGCTTTAACTCTGCATCAGAATACCCGGTCACGGAAGTTAGTTAGCCTATTCAACAGCGCTGGTCACTGCCTGAGTTACCGTCAACTCATGACTGTCGACACCGCATTAGCTGAAACCACGTTGAAAGCATTGGATCAGTCAACGGGTGCCGTCGTTCCTCCAAATTTGCTACCCACAGATGGATGGAAAAGTGGAGAAGTCAGTAATAAGCTAATCCATGTCACTGCTGACAACATAGACATACTGAGTGATACACTCGATGGCAAAAATACATTCCACGCCACACAGATGGTGACATTTCAGCGAGGAGGAACATCCACAGACGACATTTTAAAAGGACTGCAACCTTCAATAAATCGGTCGCTTGCAGTGCCTCCAGCAGTTGGAACAATTATCCCTCCTCGTGGTTTCAAGGGTAAGCAAAGAGCCCGTTTTTCTGAAAGAGTTTGACAAGGATGTAGTTTTTCATTTTGGTCGCGATAAGAGAAAATGTGTTGTTGAATCTGAGGCGCTGGACATGGCGTTTATTATCGGCCGCCAAGACGCTGATGACAAAATAAGTTGGTCACTTTTTAATGAGAACATGTCTAATAATGATCCAGTTCTCACAGCTGTAGGATACATGCCCATGATCCTTAACCCTGCTCACGAACTTGACACACTCAACACTGTTCTTCAAAGATGTCTCGCTATAGCTGATCACCTCAACCACGAGCACATTGTCCTGACAGTAGATCAAGCACTGTACTGCAAGCTGCTTGAACTAAAGTGGTCGAATGAAACTTATCAGCGAAGAATCATCCTACGAATGGGTGGCCTTCATATTGCAATGAATTTTCAGAAGGTAATAGGTCAACATATGGCTGGTTGCGGCCTCCAGGAACTATGGGTCGAGAGTGGTCTCCTGGCTGAGGGTCCAGCGCAACTAGTGCTTCAAGGGAAAAGATACTCAAAGGCAATGAGAGTCCACAAGCTGACATATCAAGCACTAGGGCAACTGCTATTACCAAAGCTTCTTCATTGGTTGAAAAACAGTCACCCAGGTCTGGTAGATGATATTCATCAGGCAATTGGTAATCCAGCTAAGCTTCTTGAATTGGTCGCATCTGATGAATTCCAATGTAGACTTGTTAAATTCGTCCAGTCGCAGTCAAACGCTAGCGTCAACTTTGCGTTTTGGTGGGAGTACATGAGCATGGTCTCTGTTTTGCTGAGGTTCACACGCTCTATTCGCGACGGCAAGTGGGAGCTCTACTGCGACTCGCTCTGCGCGATGCTTCCGTACTTCCAAAGGTACGACCACTTGAACTATGTAAAGTCTGTCAGCGTGTACCTAGTTGAAATGAACCAACTGCCGTCAGAGATCAAATGTCAATTTCTTCAAGGTGACTTCGTAGTGAAGCGCTGTCCTGGAAGGTTCAACCAGGTGGATCCTGATCATGCGCAAGAATGGCTCGTAGGCATTGGAAAAGATTCTGGTGGCATTGTTGGCATAACAAATCAACCATCAGCCCTACAGAGGTGGTCCCTTTCATTCCACTGGCGCTCTGATATTGCTCAGAAAACGTTCCAGATGTTTGGAATTTCGCAAGATGTTAGCGACAGAAATGAAAACAAACCAGGTCGCAGGAGAAAGGACACATCTGATGAAATGGCTCTTAAGGCGACAATGATTAGGTTCAATGTTTTAGCAACCGAAACAAAAGCAACTTCACTTTTGAACATTGCAACTAAAGACGTTGCCACAGGGAGTATACAAGAATCTTTATTGAACGCGAGATCGCTTGGTTTATCTCAAATCGCCGATTTCGTAGACAGCAGGTTGACTTCAACAGCAAGGGGTAAAACTAAGGTCAAGTTTCACGATCCAATGAAAAAGAACAAACCACAGACATTCCAAACACTGTACAAGGCAGCCAAGGTTCAAGATGTTCGAAAGAAGGTAGCGAAGATGGATCGTAATGTCATGCAGAGACTTATTGTGGCGTATGAAGCAGGAAGACCGGTGGATCTGAGCAATGTTCTCAAACATGAACTTGTTTCCGTCCCTCTCTCGTTGACAGAGACTGATGGTTCTCTCCGTACAGGAAACAAATCGGTGCTCATGAACTTTTTAGCAGAAGGAATCAGTGAGCAACAAGAACTTCAAGTTAACAGGGCATCCGCGCAGTTGATCATCGACGGTCAAGCACTAATTGTATCTGTTGGAAAACCAACTGATGCAATCACGTTCGGTGATCTTGCTGACAGCTTCATCAAGTCCTTGACAAATTACAGCAAGATGTACCACCGCATCGATGTCACCTTTGATCGATACATCCCTGGATCGGTGAAAGCCGGAACTCGAAAACGTCGCAGTGGAACTTGTTGTCCAATACGACGAGACATCGAAGGACGTCATGTGCCTCTCCCAAAGAACTGGAACAATTTCTTATGCATGTCTGAGAACAAGTCGGACTTGGCACGGTTCCTTTCGCAGGAGATCATCAGACAAGGCATTTTGTACACTGAAGTAGTTGTAGCAGGAGGATTTGACGACGGAACGGAGGTCCAATCGACTAATGTACTGACTGACGTATCAATGCTAAAAGTAGCACACGAAGAAGCCGACACAAGAATTTTGTTGCATGCTGCTAACAGTTCCTGTGATACAGTAGTTGTGTCAGCCAGGGATACCGACGTCTTCATCATGCTGTTATCCCACTTTAAAAAGATGCGATGCAAGGAACTATGGATGATGGCCGGAACATCCAAGAAGAGGAGATTTATACCAATTCACGACATCCATTGCAAGTTGCCACCTGAAGTTCTGTCATCACTATTGGCATTTCACGCAATTTCTGGGTGTGACACGACGTCGTACATTCGTGGTCACACTAAGCGATCAATGTGGAATACCTTTATTGAAAGCACAAAACTGTTACGAAATCTGGGAAGAGGTCCACTTACTCAAGAAACTGTCAATGATGCAGACAGGTTTTTCTGTCATGTCTACAAAGTAAATGCTGATTCTGTTGACGATGCCCGAAGATTGCTATTCTCAAAATCCAGCCAACCTGAATGTCTTCCACCGACAAGTGATGCACTGCAGCAACATATCAAACGATCCCACTATCAAGCAACAGTGTGGGAACAGGCGTGCTGCAGCACGCCTGATCTTCTAGATGCCGCAGCGTACGGTTGGCAGAAGGACGCCTGTGATTCGTCTAAGTTGGTACCAGTTTTAATGACAATGGAATGCGTCCCGAAAGAATGCTTGGACATTGTTTCTTGCAACTGCAAAAACGAACTAAGCCTTTGCAAGTCTCGTGTGTGCAAGTGCAGAAAATCAGACTTAACGTGTTGTTCTCTGTGTGGGTGCCAAGCTCATGGTGCCTGCACAAACGTGAAGTGATTAATCATTATCAGTTAATTCATTGTAATGTACAATTGTAGAAAATGATGTTAATGTTGCTCCTAACGAATATTTTACATCGGAAAGTGCATCATTATGATAGCTGAGCTATTATATCGCCTATTCTGGGCCTCGTACGGAATCATTAATTTTAACGGTCTGAGCAAACAGGTAAACTAATGACCAAAATGGAACAATATTTGGCTGAGTTATGGCCTTTTTCCCTTGATTGTGACCTTTTGACCTTGAATTGACCTTGGTCATATTAGCCTTTAAGTACTATGTAAATGTAACCCTTGTCGGCCCGAGCAAAAGGGTCAAAGAATCACCCAAATGAAACAATATTTGGCTGAGTTATGGACTTTTCCCTTTGAGTTTGACCTTGAATTGACCTTGGATCATGTGAGCCTTTACGTGCTCTATCTTTTCAAATGTAGCCCTTATCGGCCCGATCAAATATGTAAAAGAATAATCCAAATAGACAAATATTTAACTGAGTTATGGCCATTTTCCAAGATTTTCCTATAAAATTGCACTTTTTGACCTTGAAATAACCTTGGAACGTTTTGCATTTAGTAACCTTGTTTCTTATCACAGATAGCCCTTATCAAGACGAGAAAAAAACAAGAAAGAATTAGCCGAATCCAACAATTATTGGCTGAGATATGGCCATTTTGCTCTGAATTTTGCTAGATTTAATGTTGTATGACCTTGAAATGACCTTCAGGTAAAAAATCCAGCCTGGCAACAGCGATTTTCGTAATCAGCAGGGTCGAATTAGTGTAAAAAAGTATGTTGCCAAAAATGAACATGATTTGCTTCTCACACGGGATTTTCAATTTTTTGCGCCTAGACTATTTCTAAAGTTCACAGTCTGCAAAATTATGTTGGAAACTATACTTCAGAGCAGCCATACAAATCCCAGTTATACACCTGAGATTAATCTCACGCGATTCTTTAAAGTATTTCAGGATACATATTCATGAACTTCGTAAGAAATACCATAAATGCAGAGAAATCATCATGCGTCAGGTTTGTGAAACATTTTCGCGATCTTCGAGTCCACACTACCAATGTCAGTTATGTAAAAAGAGTTATTCCCAATCTTCTCACCTACAATACCATGTTCGAACCCATACTAGAGAAAAACCATACCAGTGCCAGACATGTCAAAAACGGTTTATCCAATCTTGTGATCTTAAATGCCATGCAAGAATTCATACTGGAGAGAAACCATACCACTGCCAATTATGCGAGTTTAAAACTAATCTAAAAAGTAGTCTAAAGAGGCACACGAGAATACATACTGGAGAGAAGCAAAGGTATCTTTGCTGTGTATGTCAGAAAACGTTCTCATTTGCCTCGGCTCTGAGACGTCATGAAAAAACCCACTCCACGTCAGGATCAAGTTTGTAAACCAGTTTCCAACGTTTACAGTAAGCAAATTAAGTTGGAATCCAAACTTTTCAAAAGCCATAGAAATTTCAGTTATGCCAGAGTAGGCTACATTCTCAGGCGATTACTTTCAGTTAAAGCAAGAAACGAACGAATGAGGTTGTTAAAAGACATTTAAACAATCTTCATGTCTACGAAGAAAAAGTTTTCAACGAGAGTTACCTGAAATATTTGACGTTGTTGACTTCACAAAGAACAGTTGGTGAACAAAGAATAAGAATGGAATCGTGAACTGTGGAACTACTCAATCTATGATGATGCGCATGAACGAATTCATTCAGATCATTTTTTATACAGAGCACCATGTCCTGTGTTGCAGTTATTTTGTTATTAGCCATTGTTTATTTAAGTATATTTGCTTTGTTCACTGATGTTTTGGTATACCAAGTTAGGATACTGCTATTTGATGTTTACTCACGAAATTGTTATTTATGATTTACTCCATTGGTTGCATTACGATTGAAATTGGGCGACCCCTGTTAGCGGAACGGTTCGTTCTTTCGGGGTTTCCCATTGTTCACTGCATGTTTATTTCTGTTTACATTGTCTGTGATTATTTGATTATGTTTTGTTCGGTGAGCAATAAAGCATTGATTGATTGATGAAGAGCTGTAGTGCAATATGTACGACCGAGTAGGCCTATTCCTACAGGATTGGACATAACCTATTCAAGGATTCTGGTTTTGGTTTGCGTTTTTGTGGCACTTTTAGTTCAATTTAATTCTTATGTCTAGTTATAAGCATTTCAACTCCATCGAACTGTTTTTGCACTGCTGGTATACTTCAGATGATCTGCTGTTATATTGTTCGTGTTTTCACTCAATTGAAGTTTTACATAGTTGCACTCCGTACTCTCTCGTTATTACTATTTCGTAAATGCAATCATAAGGTAATTGCAACGAAAATTCCACAAATAGTAAGTGCTGATGATAACGATGCCGTTAAGGTTGTCTTAGCAAATAAAGTTTATTCGTGCTTTATTTGTCATATTTAAACATTAACGACTCTGAGAAATGTAGCATCCATGTACAGCTTAGGGCGGAAGATAGGTCCGCAGTAAACTGCCCACAACATGGTGAACGGTCGAGATATTTGTCACCCGAATAGGCCCCATAAAAATCAACTCCTCTTGTACGAATTTATTATATTTGCGTTTATGTTTTCTTTCGCTTCAGTTTGATTGATTGATTGACTAACTGACTGACTGACTGACTGATTGATTGATTAGTTGGCAAAAATCGCTCATTGGAAGCTGTATACAACCTTAGATAAGCCGACGACGACGACGACATTGTTTGGATGGTTGATACAGTGACTGGACAGGGTTAGCTGGAAATTTTGAATGTTCATTAACCTATATAATTATTACAGACAGACAGACAGACAGACACTCATTCAGGCAGAAAGGCAGACAGACAGAAACACACAGACATTCATTCAGGAAGAAAGCAACATACTGATTAACAGATCGACGCATAGACCAACACACACACACACACACACACACAGACACACAAAGGCAGACCGACAGACATACGCTAAAAGCCCTCACACTGCGGAGGCTCTATGTAAAAAAAAATCGCCTATGCATTATTATACGATGTAACAATCGGTTAATAATGCGTCGGTCGAGTGCCTCATTCCAGGGCTTATTCTGGACTGAGTGTTTATCGTGTCAAAGCGCCCTTGTAACGGCATGTGCCGTGTTACGGCGCTGTAAAATTGTCGTATTCATCATCATCATCATTCTAAGGAAATTAACTGCACATGAGGGTCGAATTGGGAGGTCTGGGCAGTATAACTATGGGTTTGTGCGCAGTGTTTAATCTACTCCCCTTGCTGTCAGGGGGGAATCGAGGGGTATTTTAAAAGTTGACAACCGGGCAATTTTCTCGAGGGGGGGGGGGGGTAGTAACGATAGTTTTCAAAAAACTTTTCTTTCTTAATAATTATTCTGCCAAAATTTCTCATGACTTTTTTTTGGGCTTTCCCGTCTTTTTTCCAGAAGAAAATTGTCAGAAGCCTCTCATTTTATTAGACTCGTGTATAATAGTTAACTATTCGTGGCCTCATTTCTTTCACACAAATTTAACTGCACAAAATCTGACTTAACTGCACAAATTTCTTTCTCAACTACACACTGTGTCCAGCTGCACGTTAGAATAAGCCCTGCCTCATTCGTTTGATCACGTGAATTAGTCACGTGGGTTGGGGCGAGGTGACAGAGCTCTCGTCGAATTCCATCGCAGACGTCGTCCAAACAAATACGTAAAGGGTGGAAAAGTGAAGAGATGGGAAGTGGAAGATGGGAAATGCCAAACGGAAGTCATTCGAGGCCTTTCCAACGACCACCGACACTTATGCACCGCTGCCGCTATACGTTGGGGAAACCATGTGGTCGTCCAATGAGACAGGCGCCAAAACAGAAGGACGGAAGAGCGGAAGGACAATGAACGGACACAATGACCGGCGGATGGACGAACGGACATGAGGACGGAGAGACAGAAGGACGTATATAGGTAGGGATAGATGGACAGTTCTCGTCCTACGTTCTGGTCTTAATATTCATAATCCTTTCAAAAATTGCAACAAATGTCTGAAAATCTGTCGAAGTCATGCTGTGTTTTAAATCGGCCTACTCCCAAAATTATTTAAATATAGAATCGCTAGGGGTAGTTTAGTGCAATTTAAATTTCTTCTGATATCAAACTGTAAGACTGCATCAAGAATGAATCTGACACCTCTTATAATACGATATGAACTCCTTGGTCACGTAATGAGCACAACGAATGATGACGTCACTAGTATCAACGACTTGGTAAGGTTTGAAATCTACTGTTTAAAAATTAATTAATATCAATCGTCGATAATTAATCATTTTTCGCAATTTTTAATTGGTTTTCCTTTTCAGTTGAACAAAACGGTTATCCCGTAGTTTAGATTGGTAAATTATTTGAATGACTTCAATGCCGTACTTGACGTTGGTAAATAAGCACTCTATCTATGTCCATGATAACTATCATCACTCCCGTTTCCATTTCATCAACCAATACCAACTATTCTATCTTCTCGACCATTTGCATCCTACTGCCACTGGATATGACAACCTACCTGCTTGGTTTCTTAGACTCACCGCCCCATTCTTTTCATTACCTCTCTCTCACCTTATCAATCTCTCATTCCTATCCCATTTCATCCCTCCCCAATGGAAAATAGCCATCATCCGGCCAAAAGCTAAAACAAACTCCCCCTCTCAAAATGCTGACTTCCGTCCAATTTCCATCCTCCCTGTTCTCTCCAAAATAGTCGAAAATCAAATAGTTCAGAGATTTATATACCCTAACCTTACTCAAGCTCCCCTTGAATCCCTAGTTTCAAATCAATTTGCTTTCAGACCCACTGGTTCTACCTCTGCAGCCATAATATCTATCATACATCATACACAAATCCTCCTAAAAACCATCGAATATGTCTCAATAATCTCCCTTGACTTCTCCAAAGCATTTGACTCTGTTAAGCACTCTGCCCTATTTGACAAAATCTCCACTCTTGATATCCCAGACCAAATCTATAACTGGCTAGTTGAATATCATCTTGAACGCTCACACCTCACTATATTCAAAGGCCACTCTTCATCTCTCCTCCCAATCAATGCTAGTATTGTTCAAGGCTCTGTCTTAGGACCTACCAACTTCTTCATTACTGGTTCAGACCTGCACCCTGCTCAGCCCCTTAATCTTATGTTCAAGTTTGCAGATGACACTTACCTCCTTACTGGATCCTCTCAAGCTCATACTATTCCATCTGAACTGCATTTAATCTCTACCTGGGCTTCTGCCAATAACCTTACCTTAAATAGCTCTAAATCTAAAGAAATGATCATTTTCCGCCCTCGACACCAATTTGACCCTCCTCCTCCATTGCCTAGTATTACCCGAGTTAAAACTTTGAAAATACTGGGTGTCGTCCTTCAAGATAATCTCAAACTCACAGCCCATATAGACCACCTCACAGCAACTTGCTCCTCCTCTTTTTATGCTATCAGAAAACTCAAAACCCATGGCCTTTCTTCCTCATTCATCCATAATGTAACCAAAGCCACTACCGTTGCTAAACTTCTATATGCCTCCCCATCCTGGTGGGGTCTCACCCTGGCTTCCGATAAAGAACGCCTGGAAAAACTCCTAAAAAGAGCCAAACGCCTAGGTTACCTAGAGCAATCCTTTCCAACAGTCTCTGAACTTGCCAATATAGCCGATGCGAAACTCCTTTTCTCCATAAATATTACACAACACCAAGCATGTACTTCACCAACTCCTACCTCCACTCCGACCCCTCTCCTCTCACCAATTAAGACTTAGAGCACACAACCATACTCTCCCACCCAAGGACAACTCTCAATTTATTCCCAGATCATTATATAAAAATATTTACTAGTTTATTCTAAAATCTTCTAATGAACTTTAATTATCCATTATCACTCATGTTAGAATTTCTGCGTTTTTGCCAGATTGTTTTTCTCAATTAAAAGAATATATATAAACTTCTTGCTTACTTGATGAGCACAGAGAATGCTGACGTCACTTATCAGTGACTTAGTCTACTATAATTTTATGTGGCAACGTTACAAATCTACTGTTTAAAAATTAATTCATGTTAGTCTTTGCCGTTTCCAATTGATCAATTTCTCAAGATATTTTCAATCAATCAATCAAACTTTATTGTAACCATCAGTCAAGATATTTTAAAACAGTAGATTCAGTTTATCAAGATGGTAACAAGGAAGGCCCTTAAAGGGATGAAAATCCCGCTAACAGGGACACCTATTTGCTAAATCTGGGCTTAACAAAGTGGCAGGACGGTTAACAGCTTGAGTTACAAAGTTCATCAAGTAGCGCAATTATTAATCTAGCATCGAACCATTATGCTAAAAGAAACAAACAGAAAAGGGCGACTTAACTAACAAAATAAAACAAACAGAAAAAGAGCAACTTAAATAACAAAATAACAGTACGTAATGAGGCTAGTTATTAGTGATGTCGTCTATTAAATAAGCACGAAATAATTTTTTAAACCTTTGAAGATTGGGCACCTGTTGAATGGTCAGAGGAATGCTGCTCCAAACGCTCGGGCCAGTAAATTTTATGGAGAATCTGAGTGTGTTGGAGTGGGCATATATAGCGCGATAGAGTTTAGAGCTCCTAGTAAGATGGGAATGTACATGTAGGCTATATCAGCTCCTTACTGAAAGTATCCTGTAAAATTCGGGGGTAAAAGGTTATGGGCGAAGCGGTACATAAAAATGCCTGTCTGGAAGGTCTTTATTTGGTGGAACTTTAATAAATTGAACTCGAGAAATAAAGGACTTGTGTGAGCAATTGACGAAGCTCCAGCTACTACGCGGACACCACGCTTTTGGAGTAATACTAGTTTATGGAGTCTGGATTCATACGTAGATGCCCATACGAAATTACAATACGAGAGGTAGGGGTATATTAAGGAGTAATACAGCTTAGCTCGAATAGAGGAAGGGAGTATGTAGGAAACGCGTTTTAGTATGCCAACATTTTTTGCAATTTTTGCCGAGATATTTTTAATGTGATCATTCCACGTAAGGTGTTGATCAATGTGTACACCAAGAAATTTGGCGGAATTAACCTGTGATATGAAAGTACCATTTATGGACAGTTGCAGTGAATCGCTGGGGACACATTTTTTATGGGAGCGAAATAGAATATAGTTCGTTTTCTCCAAATTTAGGGAAAGTCTATTAGCACAGAACCATTCAGCTATGGAAATAAGCTCACTATTTATAGTCTGCACAAGAGTGTGGTAAGATTTGTGAGAATAAAAGACATTTGTATCGTCGGCAAACACAATGAAGGACAGAATAGTTGATATAATATTATTAGGTAGGTCATTGATATATATGAGGAAGAGTATGGGTCCAAGATTTGATCCTTGCGGAACGCCGTATTTTACTCTTCTAAGGCCTGAAAGAGCCCCATTACAGGAGACACATTGGAGACGATTATCAAGATAGCTCTTTAGGTAGAATGTTGCTTAATAGTTATTATTTTCAGTGTAAAATCTCACAACTGGCGGACCGGAACTACCTCATTTTTGAGGCATTTGAATATCCGTCGACCGTTTAGTTCGTCGATACGTAGTCTGCTTAAGGGTAATCTCCTTAAAATTTAATAATTATCTTCTCCATGTCAAAACTGTCAGCGCATTTTGCAACCGTAATAATTATCGCTATCAGCGGCGTAAGCATCTAAAACTCGGCAACTGTATGTTTACGTTATCAGTCGCTAGCAGTGGTGTAGTGGGGGGAGGGGAACGTCGTTCCCCCACTTTTTTTCTCACACTATGCAAAAATTCCTGCAAGATTGCACTTTTTGCTTACTTCAATATGCAGGCGTTCCCCCAGTTCATTTTTTAGGACTACACTACTGGTCGGTAGCTGGCAATTTGGTTAGACATTAATTTTATGAAAGGGTCCTTACTTATTTATTGAAAAGGGACAACCTGCTGCCAATTCATAATTATAATATAATAATAGCTTTTTCTTTAATGAAGCGCCTGACAAACGCACTGCGCTGTACATTTAGGCTAGCCCGCGGACCTCGATCTGGGTACCTATCGCTCTCTAAGCGAGTGTGTTATCAAATGCGCTAACGGGCCCCATACGTAACGGTCCATTCTTTTTCCTTTTCGTGTTGTGCTAAGAGGTGTGCTATGCCTTATTTTTATTATTAAATTTATTATTAAATAATAATTTATAATAATATATTATTATTATTATTATTATTATTCAGTTAGTATTATTTAGAACGGCCACTGCTCGTCAACTTATGCCATGTAGCATGTGCTCTGGATATCAACAGTTCAATCAAGAACTGAATAATTATTATTATTGTTTTCACATTAGAAATTCATGTAGGCCTAATTTCTCATTCAAGCAGCTATGCTTGGCACCTAAATTTGCACTTTTATGTCGCGTATAAATCGGTTTATTGACAGCAAAGATATTCCTTCTACGATTGTCTATTGAAGCAAACTCGCTTTATTTAATTACGTTTCCATATGTTAATTGACCTTCAACCAGGCGGAATTCTGATTCTGTCGTCTCCCATGGCCCTCAAAAGTTTTAGCCTAATATTAAGACTGTGATTCTTTTTAATTTTTTAGGTTAAAATATGAATTTATAAAGGCAAGATAAAAGTAGATGCACTATTTTAGATTTCTCCTGAATGCTTAGAGAACTTCAAAATGAAAAAGGCAA
>JACEVL010002513.1:0-19283 GCA_020284085.1 Aporrectodea caliginosa
GATTTTTCTTTTTTTTTGACAATGGGCAACTTCCTCACACTGATTGGATTAACACTTTAACGACAAGAGCATACTAAAATTTACAGGAAACGAATGCAGCTTGTCGTTAAAAGAATGAAACTTGTTAGAATTGCACGAAACAACCTAGTGTGGACTCGTTTACTCGCTCCCAGTTTACACACCATTCTGCTTAATGCGAAGCGGTGTTATGTCCTCCAAAGCTATTAACCTGGCACACCGTACTATTATGAATGCAAGAGTTGCAGTGGAGCGTTAACCATTCGATTTTTCAGCATTATCCCCTTTTATTTAATGTCTGGTTTTACACTCTGCATCATAAGGTATGTCACCTGATGACTTGGCATTAATGAATCCGCACTCTACATGCGATTATGAGAATGCTGTCTACATTGGTCTCTCTGCCGCCCCCTTCATATGGCCATTGCAGAGTTCGACCACATCTCCTCCATATGGCCATTGCAGAGTTCGACCACATCTCCTCTTTTATCCGTGACTCCCTTCACTGGCTCCCCATCCACCAGCGCATCCAATCCAAGGTCTGCTCCCTCATGCAAAACTCTTAGGGCATACTGTACCCTAGTATCTTCTCTGCCCAGTCGTTCGTTCCTCCCTTCGGTCCTCGGCCCGTGGTCACTTGGTTGTCCTGCGGGTGCGTACTTCTACGACCCATTGTCTGGAGTTTCGCTATTGTGGGTCCCAGTAGATGGAACCGGTTGCCTCAGTCTCTCAGGGCCGACCTTTTTTTCTATTTCTTTTGACCAGTTCTGCCAGCGCCTGAAACCTCTCTCTTACCAGTAAAGACACTGGCCCGGGTGAAGAGAGCCTCTGTTCTTTTGGCGCTGTATAAATACTCAAATTACGATTACGAATTTAAGCATTTAGGTGGCACTAAGCACTATAGCACTCTTCAGGAACTTAATTTAAATTTCGAACATCCTATTTCCAACAAGAATATCTTACAATGACATTACATGTTCCACTATACATCAGCCGATTCCTGCCAACCATAAATCATACAATGATTTTTATCCTTACAATAAATTATTATATTTACTTGCAACATGCGCTAAACCATCAAGCTTCTTTTGCGCATCGCCGGCCTTGTTGCTTTTGGCAAGAACGAGGGCATAAGTGATGATGCTCAGGGCATAGGCATCGTTGATGGAGTTTAATTGACCTTCCAGGAAGGCAACCGCCTTAGAAATACTTGGCTCCAAAAGACCTGACGCTAACTGAAAAGTGAAGGATCATCATTCAAGTTAGTGATGTGAAATGATTTTTTACCGGTAAAAAATCCGCATTATATTTTACCGTGGTAAAAATGGTAAAATATGGTAAAAAATGATTTAAATGGTAAATAGTTAAAGTTTTATTTTTTTCACTTAGGGCCTATTAAATAACATAAATAATATTATTAGTATCAATATTCACTTAAGGTTTTCAATGTCAGCTTCATTCACAAGATTGTAGCAACTGATCATAGGCTTGGGTGTTGCACAGATATATAGGCCTATGCCCTATACGCTTTGCTATGTAAAATTCTTTCTTTCTTTCTGCTCACGTGCTCATCACCCGTTTACAAATAATGTAGGATGATTGCTGAATTGTGTTGAAATAATACTCGGTTAGTTCTTCCAAAATTTCAACTAGTTTTCATGCACCATTTTCTGTAGCAGAAATCTAACTATGTAAATCTCCAAGCAAAGTGGCAAGTAATATTAGGCTACTGTATACCTAATAAGACAGCTACACTGGAGCCTACGTAGGGCTCTATTTCTCTAAATTCTACCTACTAGGAACTGATAAGTTGTAGCTTTTTAAAGTGAATGAGACCTACCAAATATCATAAAAGTTTCATCTGGGCTGAATGACTTGCAATAATTATTATTGCAATTTGTGACAGTGGACGAAAAAACTCACTTTGTAATAAAAATGTGTTTTTCTCAAACAAACTATCTATTTAGAAATTCAATAGGACTACTAAGCATTTCAATATTTGTATGTAACTGATAAATGGCTAAACACAACGTTGGGGGAACATAACCAAGATATTACATCACTTAAATCATTTTTTACCATTTTTTACCATATTTTACCAATTTTACCGGTAAAAAATCCGGATTTTTACCGCAAAAATATTTTACCGTAAATTTACATCACTAATTCAAAGTACAACTATTGAAGCATAACTTGCTATAGCAGCTATATAGATGTAGCCTATGGGCAATTGCAGCCAACAAAATCTGTATGCATACACATAAGCATATATACATATACAATTATACATTCTACATATCGCAATGTCAATTTCAATATAAATTTTGGAAGGTAATGTAAAGTTACTTAGCTTTAGATAGACACTGAGCAATGAGCATTGGAATATTCGATTTTTATTACTCAACCTGTTAGACTATGACCTTTTGGTCCTTTTCAATTTCTGTTTCTTATTAATGGCGCAAGCTTACGAAATGTAAACTGTTAATGACTGTATTCACATGGGTACACTGTGTTCACTGTTCATGGAATCGATTCTAATAAAATTTGAATTTTGAATTGGCGGCGCCAGGATTTCAGGTTTGGGGTTACAGCCCTATAGGCCTTCCTTTTCTCTCCTCCAATCCCTTTTGTCCATCCACTCCCTTCCTGTACCTCCCCAATCCTCTCACACCACTCCCCTTCACTCTCCCCTTCCTTTCCCTACTCTCCACCCATTCCTAGTCCCTTCCTTTCCTTCTACAACGCCCCCACCCCTTTCCGCGAAGCGGCACCCCTTTGAAGCGGGGATCCTGAGTTCCCCTGGGAAAATGTTTCAGATGCCTATAATTATGTGCGTTTAACACACATCCGGTAAAAAAGTTTTTGTATGTCTGGCAAATGACATGCAAGTATATAGTAGTATATTATACTAGTAAGTTTACTAGTCATAGTCAGTTCTGACGATCTGCGTTAAAGCGTTACCTACTGTTGGTCATAGCGCACTGGCAGTCTTCTGTCACGTGGGCTGAATTCGTCAATTACCTTTTCCCAGTTCACAGCTGATACGTCCGACAACTCCCTTTCAATCGCTAGTATGAAAATGTTGCGCAATCTATCGTGCGACATCGTGCATCGCGGATATGATTTGATACGTTTCATCACAGAAAATGATAGCTCGCTTCGGCGCTCGTGACTGGGACAGTGATAGCGATCTGTAGCATGCGCCAAATCTCTTCAAAACCTGCCCTAAACTTTTCTGGCACCTTTTTACGTTGGCGAGGCATTTCAAACTGTGGTTGTAAATATATATTGGCCTGTCTGGAACCTTCGTTTTGCTGGTTGAGATCCTTCCTCAGGAGCGCTTCTGCTGTGTGGTTAATGGGTCAACCAGGTCCCCATGGGTCTCTGGGTCTCGACCCATGGGGACCGTCTTGAGCCCCTCCTCTACCTCATCTACATGCGCCTTCTTTGGGAGTTGGGAGCGCCTCTGAGTAGTTATTTTCGAAGAGGCGCTCTATAAATGTTCGATATGAATGAATTAATGAATTCAATCAGTTTCAGTACTTCTGCAACTGTTTTAGGCTTGTTGTCTTCGCCATAGTCGGCTACAGTCGCTCGAATGCTTGCAGCTTGAGCACGCATGGAATCAACGTTTGTGGCATAGTGTTCAGCCATTTGCTGCAAGAGATCCACGTTCATGAAATTGCCTTTGCATGGGTCGCACGCTTCAATTCCGAGCATGTTACTGGATGTCAGGTCAGAGAAACGTCGTCACATTTCCTGGTGCATTGTATAGATCGCTTCTTAGTATACACGACGGTCATTATTGTATAGATCGCTTCTTAGTATACACGACGGTGTCTTGCTCTTCACTCGGACAATCAAGAGGAATGATAGTCCGAGTCAGACTCATTATTTTTGAGTCTGTCTGACTCGATTCAGATGCCATAATTATTCAGGTGGAATTCGTTCGGTCACACCAAAATCACTGAACGCGGACGTTAGTCTGGACGTTCCCTATGATTTGCTTGCAGGCAAATTATTATTATTTGTTGTCACCTGTTCGGATGATGTGAATGCAGAACGTCTCAGCTGTTTTGCAATCCGTGACTGTGATATCGGTTTTGACAGCTGCTCGCCGTCGCCAAGTGGCTGCTCTGTCAAACATTGTTTTGGCATAAAGCGTCGTGCTTCAGTGCCGAGTGCAGACTGACTGAAATTCTGTTCGAGCTGTCATAAGTTGGTGCTCACTCGTTTGGACTAGCGTCAACGTCGTTGGAATGTCTATTTTATTCATCGCTCCAAAAGACTTACCGTAATTTCCGTACAACTTCTAATAAATGCCCCCGGCCTACAGGCACGTTCAAGATTAAAACAGACGTCAGGCCCTGTGACTCTGTCCATGATAATCAAGTAAGTAATATATTTGCCTCACTGCCTGAGATAGTTGATGATTTCGTTGCCGTTAGTCATTGTTTAGTTGAATTATTATGAAGTAAGGATTGGCAGATATTTTCCGGTTTTTGCTTTGGCTGAGCCGCACTTGGAGGCCTAAGCACCCCTAGCGCCGCCACTTCATATCTTAAGATTCTGATAGCGGAATATAGGCCTGCAATAACCAGTAACCCATTGACCGCGAGAAGTATACCACAGTAATAGAAGCAGCAGGTCAGAGTTAGGATCTGAAAGAAGAGGACATGTGATGAAAATGTCCTGATGAAGAATCATTACTTTATCCACCGTTCTACTTCTAGACAGCTCCCGTCTTCAAAGACAAGCCGCTTCGAGAATATCATATCATTCGAGGAAGATAATAGATGGACCCGAGATGTTAGATTCCAGAATCTTCTTGGATGGTCCCGCCGTCACTTGAAGGTACTAGTTTATAGGTTAGTATAATTAGGCAAGGTTTGACTGTTCAGCAGACAACTAGGTTTTCGTCTTAAGAAGCCTGGAATAAGATTTTAGTTGTGGCAGTCATCGTAGCTATCTCATCATCATTAGTGTAGCTAGGGAAATCGTGTGCGATTAAACTGTGTACTCGTCAAGAGACATTCTCAGACAAAGCAATAAAGAAATGCATACAGAAGAATCCGCCATCTTAGATAGCTAGTTATCTGATATATACACACTACACAGTCAAAACACATATACACATAGAATAGTGCACACAATACCTACATAATCATGATGATTTACTATAGTAAGTATAATTTATTCACGATTTCTTAAAACTTCATGCTACAAAGTGCATTTAGCAGTTGGTTGAATAAAGGATATACTTACTCACTCACTTTCTTACATAATACAGACTAACACACAATGCATACAATCCATACATAAATACATACATGCATTTGTACATCATTAAAAAAACCTCACAGAGATCTATGCTAACACAAGATTGTCTTGTATAAAATAAATGGATATAAACAGGTGTGACTTAAGATATTGTGAACATCTTGCTTGAGCTGTCTTTAATGGAGACCATTCCAGTAGGACAGTCCAATGTACTAATATGGTACTAACAAGTCTTCAAGAATGGCAGAATCTACGGAATGTAATATACATACACACAAACTTACATATCTACTTAACAACAACATACCAGTACATACATGTAAGTAAGTAAGCAAGAAATTCAGTCACTAATTCAGTATATAAGTCAGTCAAAAGTCCGTCAGTCAATCAGATGGAGAAGCTCCCATCCAACATAAGTACTTTTAGCTTCAGAAAAGACGATTTATTCCAAACAAGAATTTAATGCACCTACATGTGCATTATTTCTGTTTTGTATCAGAGTGATGAGTATGTATGCTGTCATAGGTACACCGTTTCCTGATCCACCCTGGAAATAAGCATTTAACAAAGTTTTTAGTAATATAGCAAAATAAAACTTACATTTATGAAATTAAACGACTCGCATGGTAGTACATACTGTTACACTACATAGGCTTACAACGCATTCAAAAGTTGATGAGGAATCAAATAAGTCGCAATTTCACGACTAGAATCAACAGTTCATCATCCACAGCCTGGGCATGCTTTCAGATGGAGGAGACTTATTAATGGCTCACCACGCGAACCATGTCAACCAGCTGCGTCAGATATGGGTCATACGGCACAACTTGATGTTCAGTGTTGTAGTGACCATGGTTCATTCATTCAGACATTCACCATGAAACTCCTGGACTGTTGCAATTCTATACTTGACAGTCTGCCAAAGTTCTGGTTGCACCAGATCCAGTCCGTCTTTATCTGTGCTGCTCGAGTTATAACAAGCTAAAACCTTCGCATATAACGGTATATGTAAGAAAAGTTATGCTGGCTTCCCATTGCAGAGTATTTTGCATTCGAGATCACACTGGCACATGCCTCAGTTGTCGGCACTGACCAGGCCTGCATCAGGAAACGTTGAGTTCCAGGCTTGAGTCAGCTGGGTTGATGATTATTGTGGCCCATGGAGATATGCAGGTGCCCTGCTGCTACACATCAATTTCAGCCCACTATGTCTCCTCCTTACGTTTCGCCTACGTATTTTTGTCTTTGACTTTGTGCAGCATACATTTTCAAACTCTCTTAAACAACTTTGTGTAGACCTGTTAGATAGGCATAGATGCAGCACTGTTTTCATGTACTTTAAAATGTGCTACTCAAATCAAATTGTCCATGTTGAAAAAGCTTAAGGAGAAACTTTGGTACATTTTAACACAGATGTTTCAGAATGTATCAAATTTATTTTTGTAAATAGATTATATTTAACGATCTATATGATTGGATTAATGATCTGTGGCAAATGCTCTAATGTAGACACCATAGAATCAATCCCTCCACGGTGCTCCACCCTTCAATAATCTGACATTTGTGATCTGCATATGATGGGTCAAGGTCATAGTATTTACATGCTTCCAATCTAAGAGCCTTCTATAGGTGATCCCCTGCCTTTGACAGGTACTTAAGAACTGTTCATTGAATTGGTTGCACCAGGTATAGCTAGACATCAATTTTACAACTGTACACTTGGCAAAAACTGAAGGCATCAGACGTTTACAACTTACTTGCATTTCTGCATGGTAGACTCTTCCTTTTTCCGGTTCTTTGAAAGACCCTGTAGGGGTCTGTTGTTCAACGATCCAAGTAATAGCATCTGCTAAAATTTCTGTATCTACTGGAATACGGTTCTTCTGTGCGGCAGCATTGAGAGTTTTAACAACAAAAGCACTCAACCTATACGAGTAACCAATACAATCGCAGTTATTTAAACTCTATGCACTTCATCAGCCTTGTCGCTGCTCATCATCCTCGAAGCAATGCAATCATGGAACTCTAAACATGGTGGCAATTGCAAACTCTGGATGGGGATCCATTTGCTAGGTTCTGTATGCGTGTGCCGAAGCACGACTGTTATGACTTTCTGGTTTACTAAGAAGTAAGAACTGTCCTCAACAACCATACTGGCTAGCACATGTAACACCTCGGATTAGTTTCTTTTGATTACAGTTATGAAATTACACATACAACTAAAATACAACTTAGCCTTCATAAACGCATTTAAATTTAAGTTATGCATCAAAAATAGAATATTAGGCCAAATGTGATCAACACTGAGCTCACCAGACACTGCCAGATGCGTCGTTGTCACCCCAGGCACTGAATGATTTATCTTCTCTCTGGGCAGTCAGTGCCTGCTGATACCCTAAAACAAAATCAGGTAATTCATCAAATTAGTGCTGATATAATTATATGCTTAGGAACAAGGGGTCTGGTCCAGTATGAGTCTAAGTCAACGAGGCAAGGGGATATTAGTTACTGTATGGCAATTTTTATGCTAGACTGCATGTAAGTCCGCCAATCTTACGAATGCGCTAAATTCTGTATGGATCCCGGCAATCCATAACTAATTTTAACAATGGACTATCAGTAAATAGACCAAGCATGTACAAACTGAAGAACAAATGTATGCCTATATAATATTATTTAATATTATAAGATAATACATAATATTTTAACATTATTTAAATGGATAGAAATTGGAAACTATCAGCAGTTGCACACTGACAGGCCAAGTTTTTATACAATTAAAACTTTTACACGTTTTTTTCATATATTAGGCCTAACTACAATGGGTCTTTCTAAGTTTTGTCTTTGCAAATAGAAATAAATAGCCTCAGCATATGCAAAAGTAAGACCACACAAATCTGTGTACCAGGCAGCGCAATGAAACAAATACGATTATCTTATAATAGCAAGGATTAATGTGTAAGTAGCAAGTGAGTCAGTCAACTAGTAGATGTATGACACAACCAGCCCATACCATCAAACAGTTGCCTCTCGAATACGACTTTCAAATCAGCAGTGTAGGATTTAGTTGTCTCAAGGTAATCTAGCATGTAGATAACAGGTGCGATATTTATCATCTTCTGTTCTCCACAACCGTCAGGCAGACCGATAAGACCCTCAATTCCAATCACTGAGGGGCCAAGAATATCACCTGCATTAACAACAATAACTATTCTTTATGGCAGCATATCTCAACAGAACATAATTGCATACCTCGTATTCTCCATAAGAATGCCTAGTGATACTGCATATGTTGTCCCCAGTAACATCATGCAGTCTGTCACCAGCTCTTCTTCCTTAGTGACCTATCTCAAATACTTTATCCCTATTGTAATTTGTTACATATAGATCGCTCAACTTTTGGTAGACTGTGGTTAGGCTATACTTTAATTGACACCGTACTGCGTTTTTTGAAGATTTCATTTTACTCTTTCAACATATGAAAATCAACATTTATATTCAACACTTCAATTCAGCATACATCATCAACATAAATCAACTATATTTCTGAACATTTCATTCCCAATATACAGCTCTCTCTACTGTATTAAAACAAGTAAACAACTGTATTTAAAACAACTATATTATTCAAATCAGCTCTCATCAGCAATTCTTAACTTTCGCGCGCTATTAACACATGCGGCAATTAATATACATTCAGTCAAATGTTTACAGATGAGCAGGCCTTCGCTAGCCCCCCCCCCCTGCTCAACTAAAGCATGTTTATACATATATACAGGTGTATTGGCCGCTAAGCCGCTTAACATAACTCCCACATTATATATATATATATATATATATATTGTGATATTCTACTGGATTATCGTTGCAAGTCGGACTTTGTGCAGTTTTGCGAGTTAGCGCTGTGGCTATAGTTTAGTGGCGTACGTAGATTCGATTTTCGTCATGTTGACAACGCCCACTTGTAAATACGCCAGTGACCTAATTAGTTCGGTCGCTCAGCGATTCTGCCTGCGGCTTCAACGTTGTACACGCAAATTGTTTTTCTTTTACGGCTTGTGGCGTCCGGCCTATGCTCGTTGACGACCAATAACGAGAGAAGCCCGCTGAGCCGTTAATCTCTCCGTCGAACTGACTGCCTGTTCCGACGCTGGGTGGCGTACGGCTAGCTACATGGAACATTCGTTCACTAGCTGTGCAACATATCTATTCGGGATGGAGTCCTGCCGCCGTCACAGAAGAGATCTATATTGATTCCAGCGCTGACGGGTGACGGCTTGGACTCGGCCAACCCATTGAACTACAGACCGATTGCCAACGTGTCGTTCCTATCCAAGATCATTGAGAAGATAGCGGCAATTCAACTCATCGCCTACCCAGAGAGGAACAATCTTCTTCCATCATGCCAATCCGGCTTCAGAAAGTTCCACTCGACTGAAACTCTGCTGCTCCGACTTCTATCCGACATCTACGGGGCTATTGACAGAACTGAGCTGACCTTGCTGGCGCTATTCGACGTCAGCGCCGCTTTCGATACTGTAGACCATGATATTCTTTTTAAGCGGTTGCATGTTACGTTTGAGCTGTCTGGTAATTTTCTTGAATGGATTGGCTCTTTCCTTCATGGGCGTTCTCTCAATGTGGTCCACGGCTCGACTAGGTCTCGGTGGGTTCCCGCCCCGTATGGCAGAGGCGTACGCAGCTGAAATGCCGCCCGGTGCTTTTACACCGGGGCGACGGCCCAAAATGCCGCCCTTGGCCACTTAGTTTTCTATATGCTATTTTCTCTACAAGATTGCCGTTTTTATGACGACTGTCGATCTTATTGCATATAAGCCTACTAAATTTTAATGAAGTTGATAGCTTGTCTGGATTTATCACTTTTCACTGCATTTTTAAATAATATGTTTTAGCTATTGCCTACATTTTCAACTTACTGAAATCTATATTATTAGATAATAAAACATTTTATTGCATGATTTGAGACTATCGCTAACTCACCGCTTCAGTTGCGGAGGTAGAAGTAACAAAATATCGGCCCATAGCTGCGCACTAGTGTGCAGCACCACCTTCTTTTAATATTTTAGATTTTCTCTGTGCTTCAGCCCCAACTTTTCAGAGTATTTCAAAATTCAGCCCACTTAGTTCAACCTCTTACTCATTTTCATTCTTAATGAATGAATGAATGAATGAATATTGTGTCTGTAGTTAATACGAGTGCGCCGAGAGGAACTAGTAGAATTAGAATCTCACAATAAAACTCCTAAAGTTATATTTTATACAGGTTAAAAATAGGTCTAATATAGTGCGAACCAGACGAAACCATGAAATGGAAATGGATGAATTAAAGACAGACACCAATTTTTATTTAGGAAAAATAATTGTTTATGTCATAATTTCGCGGAATCAGCTTATAGTAATGATTGTGTCCGTTAGGCTATATATAAAAGGCAAGACACAGCGCTGCTGCTCTGCAATCTATTAATGACCGTTACAATGACGGTGCAAACACGGCTTACTGTGCGCAGTAGAAGTTTCAGTTTTAATAACAATAAAAATCAAATTAAGCGATACATTTTATTTACTGGATTATTTGGATTAAGGATAATAATACAATATACTCATACACGGTACACGGGTATCCCAAACTTAGCGGGACTTCAGTCCCTTCTAGGTACCGGATTGTTTCCATCAAAAGTTAATAAGATAATCATGTGATCTGTCTGTTTTAAATTTCCAAACCTATGCTCGGTAATTAATGATTATTCTGGATCACAACTTGTAAACTATTCTCTGGAAACAATAAAAGGATTGATTGATTGATTGATTGATTGATTGATTGATTGATTGATACTTATTTAGTAAACATTACAAAGAAACTGCTTCCTTTTCTACAATTATGTTAAGTGCTTAACCTCTCACAGTGATGCCGCCCGTAACGGAGGCTTAGGAGCGGCATCGGAAGCCAAGTCGACTTGACCAAAGTGACAGTTTATTTCTTTCCTTCCTTTTTTTCTACCTTTTTTCTTTCTATCCTCCTTCCTTTTCATTTTTATCCAACATTCAATTGCTTTTTATTTTTCTTCAACCCTATTTCCCGCCCCTGCACAAGTGCCGCCCAGGGCGACTCGCCCCCTGCCCCTTTCGGTACGCCACTGCCGTATGGTCTCCTGCATGGCTCTGTCCTTGGTCCTCTCTTATACATACCTCCGGTCTTGCCCTGCTCCTTGCGGAACATGGTGCCTTGAGCCAACTTTGTGCAGATGACACGCAGGCATACATGCACTGCCTGTCATCTAACGCTACCTCTACAGTCAGGGCTATGGGTCAGACACTGACTGCGCTAGAGGCATGGACCGCATCAAACCGTCTCTGCCTAACCCTGCAAAAACCAAATTCATGTGGCTGGGCTCCCGGCAGCAGCTAGCTAAGCTTAACCTGATTGAATTCTCTCCTGAATTTCCTAGCTATACTTTCTCCACCTCGGTCCGAGACCTTGGAATCCTATTGGATCAGGAACTAACTTTTGCACCTCACCTGAGTCACCTCCATCGCCTCAGTCGCGACTGCTTCTTTCAACTTCGCCAGCTTCGCACTGTCGCTCACTCTCTCAACTGGCGCTGCAACTTGTGCATGCTTTCGTCTCAGCTCGCCTAGACTATTGCCTACCCCTTTATTCTTGCTTACCATCTGGTCGGCTGGCCTGTCTTGACCATATTCTACGCTCTGCAGCGCGACTTACCGGCCAAATACTCAAATTCAGTCATGTGTGACGTGGCTATATGCTGGAAGTTCTGCGCTGGCTCCCTGTCCGTCAGCGTAGAGTACAGGGTCGTCTTGTAACGCCCGTGTATAACCCGGGGTTACTTCCGGTTTTCGGCCTTATTGGTAGGACGCCATTTTATCGACGCGGCGATAGGAGTGACGCCTATCGATCGCGATTGTCGCGACGAGGGTCTAGTAAATTCAAGTCGCACTAATTTCCCACGTTCGATCGACGACAGTCACCGGCTCGCGTAGGCGTGGGAGAGTAATACTTAGACAGACACCGACAGTGATCGACAGATATAAACGCGCTATCAATGACACGGACAACTAAGACAGACGTGTATAGGCGAACGGACAGAGTCGTCGGCGACACTTCAAAGGGATGCCGACAGAGTAGGTGCAAGAGAGTCGACGCTACTTTCACACGCGTCGTCACCAGATGTCGCTGGTAGGTAGAGAACGGATAGAGATACGGACACAAACTAGCAACACAGAATAAGACGGACAAACAGACAGACTAAGACACGGTCAGGCGATAGAGATATAGGCGCGCTGTTGCCGACACTGACAGGTACAGATACAGACACGGACACAGACAGAGACCAACGACGGTCGCGTTTACCTATGGACTCGGACTGTGACACGGCCACACGCCGGCCGCTGTTCCTTTCTAGCGTGCGACCGATCTCTTTCCCACGCGCTGCGGTAGGTCTGTTCTCACGAGAGCAAGATTCAGACGTCGCTTCGGCAGTCGTAGTTCGGACGTCGAGGTGAGCAGACGTACTTCGATGGAGCTCCTGAAATGTCGTTGAGATCGTGTGCTTAGTGCTAGATTCGACGGTTTGCGATCGAATATAGTGCGAGTTAAGAAGCGATATAAGTAGAGCGTTGAGATATCGAATCGAAATAATATGGAGTTCGATTTAGGTGTCTGATTCGGTCGTCTGGAATATAATTTCGAAGTTCTTATGTGCGAGGAAATAATAATTCTGATTCATTCTTCGGAGTATATCGTTTCACTTCGGCGAGGATATAATATCGGATAACCGTTCTTGTGAAACTCGAAATCGCTGTCGATACACTACGTCGCTCGGTCGCATCGCTTTCGAGACCTGTCGTCGCTGTGGGAGAACTGCATCTTCGTCTTACCTGGAGCTACATAAATCGCCGAAGGTACTATTTAGTCTGGTATTAATTGCGATCGGCATAAGCACTTTTGGCCGACAATCTAAATTCTATCCGGGGTATAGTTTGAAATTGGGAAACGTTACTCCAATCTATGTGATGATTGCATACCTGCATAAGTGTAACTGAAATTCGATTGATAGTGGCTTGATAAGAAATCATAATTCAATTCACGGTTTCATTCTCTGATAGTTGATAGAGTAGCCTCACTGGTTTGTGTAGCGCCATGGAAGAAGCTAGAGATACTTCTCCTTCGCCTCTTTCCCGACCTCCATCATCTATGGAGATAGTTCTAGAGGCTATACAGTCAAACGCTAGGGAGACAAGGGAAGCTATAACGGAAACAAGGGAAGCTATAACTTCTATGCAGTCCAATGCTAAGAAAACTAAGGAAGTGTTGACTGAAGTTATGTCGCGCCTAGACAGGTTGGAGGCTTCGCCGTTGCCCAAGTTTGTCGTGGAAAGGGATTTGAACCTTGGATGCAGTTCCACTACCGAACAGGTAGACGCGCCATACCACTCGACCATTGGCCTGGAGGAATATTGGGGTTCTCGACCGAAAGACCCTATAGTTTCCGTATTTCCGGGTACCCTAAGACGTAGCGAGCGCTTATCTCATAAGGCGAAAGTTTCGTATAAAGAACTAGAAGAACAGAACTCGGTGGCCGCAAAGTGTGCTGCTGGATTCGAACCCTAGGCGCGTCGCTTCTCCTGCCACCTGCCTCATCTGCTCTTCCATGATAAGACGAAGCTACCTCGTTCGATGATACGATGTGGGCGACATCTGTGGAGGCGAGGGGCGGCGTAACAGTCTTCTTGGTATGGCGATGACAGCTAGGCCTCGCTTCATCTTACCTACTTGACCTTTGTCGGCCTGTGTCGGGCACTCGGAGTAGTCGCTCCCTACGCTCAGCGGGGAAGGGGGTACTCTCAGTTCCGTTTGCCCATACCTCTATCAAGCAAAGTCGTGCTTTTTCTGTGGTAGGCCCGGCGATATGGAATTGCTTCCTTCGTGAGCTGCGCCTGTTCCCTAGGTCGCTATCTGACACATTCTACAAGCGCTTGAAAACTGTTCTTTTTGACCGTGCTGGAGTCGGGAGCACCTCTGAGTAGTTTCCCAGAAGAGGCGCTATATAAATACTTAAATGAATGAATATATATAGATCTTAGAAACACCTGTTCACACAGTCTGTCTAAGTTGCGTTTGTGTCAGCTTATTGCTGCTTAATAAGCGAGTATTCATTCCGCAAAATTTATACTTAAATGTAACTGGATATTTCTATAGCACCTGCTAAGAAGCGCACTAAATGTAATTCCTTTGAAGAAAAATACTAGTACTGTGAGCGACTATTCAATCCAGTAGGTAAAACTTCTGCTGTTCACAAGTAGCCTAATTAGGCCTATAAAAAGTCCATTAAACATAATCTTTATTATGGCATCTTTGCCAGACTTTTGAATTACTATAGGTCTGTTGTAAATGTGCAGAAGCTTAGAGTTTCAAGCATAATTATTCACAATAAAAAGATCTTCATTTTCTTATTATTGATGCACTTACCTCAATTACCTGTTCCAAATTTTTCGAACTAGAGTGAATTTTTGCTTTTGTACCAAGATTCGTTTAAGATACTGAGTATAGGTTTCCATCTGATGACTACAAACTTGTAAATGCATTTAAAGAACATAATGTCTAAAAATATAAAGCTAACCAAAATCATATAGGCTATTGACCTTTTGAAGTTCACTCTCCTTACTACTGTGCCTTCATGATTTTCACTCTTATTATTCATGCCCTAATTAAAACTGCACCTCTATTAGTGCGTGCCCATATTTATTTTGCTGCATTGATTCTGCTCTATTGATATGCGTCCGTTCCAGAGAAAACCACAGAAATCAGACGGCCTGTAATTACCAATAACTGTGATCTGCACTTGCTCAGAGGAAGGCACCACTTCGCTGTTTGGAGGCACTTCAATTTTGAAGCTCCCTTTGAAGTCAGGAGCTCCTTTCTTTAGGTCAATGAACATCGATGTGGTATAGAATTGCTCCACTCCTTCTGGCTACAATACAAAATTAACAGTAGGCCTATATTCTGTAAAATAAAATGTCCTCATGAACTTCACACCAGGCATGTAGTAAGCAATGCAATGAATTTGGAACAAATATAAATACAGCAAACTGAAAATCATACAAAATATAATACACTCGCCTTTTCGAAATCTGCCCTTGCTATTGTATGCCTTCATTGCCTTGTGACTTTTGGTTTTATTATTCGATCCCTTATTATACTGACCATTATACTACTATACACTTTATGATCGGACATAAGAACTGTGGTTAAAATATGAACAGTCCCTTAAAGGGTACACTATGCTTGACAATGATGATACGACACAGCGTTGGCATCACAAAGGACACTTAGAACTGGAAAGAAACTAACTTTGGAATAACAAGCCATGTGGTACAAATTAGTCTGCTATCCGTACGCAGCTCGTAAATATTTTCAGTGTCTTCACTACCGGTACCAAACCAAGTTGGAAGACAAAAATGTGTCCTGTTGTCGAGTTGCTGCACTCTTGATTGTACGTCAGCTGAGTGATACTTCAATCTCGGGACTACCCTTCTGAAGGGTTACCTTTACCCCTAACGAGGAACGACTGCATTTATCAGCGCATTTCTACGCGATGTTTTAAAAGGAGTTGAACGGCCATTCACACGTGCACGTCTTTCCCGCAAGTTCCATCGAAATTTGTATCTAATTCTCTAGCTTAATTCACAAGCTATAGCGAAGCGCGGAGATCGTTGAATGGTAACACGTACGCTGGCAGTGATGTAGTACTCGAGCACGGCAAAGGACTCGAGTCCGACTCGAGACCGATTTTTTGTGGACTCGGACTCGGACGGTCATGACTCGGACTTGGACTCGGACTCGAAGGCCCTGGACTCGAATTTGACTCGATGACTCGGTTTCCGATTCACAATTTTGTCTCGCGATAAAATACGACTTTTATACTTGCTTACTTACGCGTCCAAAATAGGTAGTCTAAGCTCTAAACTAAAGAGGCCAGTAGATATCAACGAGCTCACCATAAGGGGTCGTCCATAAAGGACGTCCGCAAAAAATTACCCACTTTGGACCCCTCCCTCCCCTTGTCCGCATTTGTCCGCATTTAGCCTTGCCCCCACTCCCGCCCCCTTTGCGGACGTCCGCACACGAAAACCAAAAAATTTACAAATCAACATTGTGAATAACGTCATTAATAAACTACTAGTTCTATCTGGGACTATTATTACGGACAATGCAGCCTCTATCTTATTTAGCAATAATAATAATAATAATAGCAATAATAATAATAATACATGTAATAATTGGTAGTGACGCAACACATCAAGTCAGTCAATGGATTTCTCTCTTGTGGTTTAGTTTTTACAAGTAGAACGAGCTCGTCAAAATACGTTTTTAGGCCATCTTAGGCGGACGTCCGCACTGGTCATAACCCCCTCCCCCTTGTCCGCATTCGTCCGCATTTGGGTGACCTCCCCCTCCCCTCTTTGCGGACGTCCTTTATGGATGCTCCCATAAGTGGAGGGTAATTGTCGTTCAAAGAGCATCGGGTGATCATACCCCACCCAGTCAGACACGATACTTTTCCATGCCTGCACACATCGGAGTTAATGAGTACACCAGACGCGCCCAAGAGGCCCGTTTGGCAGAATATCTGGAGTTTGCAGCCGCTGAGAATTCTTCACCCCGATACCCCCAAGTAGCCTAGGCCTAATCGGGTTTCGGGGTAGAATCGCTCGGTTAAAGCGTCTGATGATCAAAGACATCAAAGGGAGAGTTGATCCGTTTCTAGCTCTTCTGACGTAGCGGAATACCCCATTCACGCGACTGGGCCAGCCGAATGGCAATTGAACATTAAACAATACAGGCAACATATACCACATCTGGCGATTTCGCAGCCCTCTGCGCACGAACCTTAGGAGCCGTAGTAGACCTGGGAGTCACTTTGGTCAGCCAATCTGACCCCACTTGACCCTAAAGTGACTTGAGGTCGACTTGAAGTCGACAACTTGGAGTCAAAACGACTTGACCCGACTTGGCAGAAAAACAACCAACTTTCGACTTAAAGTCGACTTCTGACATGGCAATTACGATTTTTACGGCTAATAATACAAAAATGTCATGCCAATTTGCCTGGCTAGCATTAATTTCTTATACTAATGAGTAATGAGATCTCAACACCTGATGAATAAAATTGCTTATTAGGCCTATTTTAAGCTGTTTTTGTTTGTGCTTGAACAGTTTTGTAATGCTCTAATGGGTTGACAGAAGAATCTGCAGTGGACCGCGGACTGGTTGCACTGAGTGGCGTGTTATAATGACAGTTTAATTATGTTGTCATAATTATTTGGCCACTAATGTCATTCAAATAGCAATGCATGCGTATCATCCCACAGTACTACCACTCACCGACAATATAGTCGATCATTGTCTAATACAACAGTTTTCCGTCTGCAAACGACTAATGCAGTGCACCAAAGTAGCGCCAAACGATCGATTGATTAGTATGAGATAGGCCCCTACAGATTTCTTTGGGTCGAATTCACTGGCGACTAAAAGTTCATTGCTTTGCGCGTGTTCAGCTCTTAATAAGGCAGACGTGCTGGCATTTATATTAACATTTCGATTCACCAGTTTTATTAAACGTACGTGTGACGATTTAACATATAATAAATCATGATATAGATAAATCGACACCGATAAAAAAAAAATAAGTGGCCTAGGCCTAAGTAGGCCTAACTGCTTAGCCCAACCGACGCAACCGGCGTCGATAATACAAAATAATATCGCAGTACCGTTCTGCGTATCTTACTCTTTCAAATGAGATGAAAATCAATTTTTATCTTCTTCACTTCAATTCAATGTAGATCGTCAACATAAATCAACAATATTTCTTAACATTTCACTCTCAATATACAGCTCTATCTACTGTATTACGACAACTGCGTTATTCAAATCGACTGTATCAGCAATTTCTAACCTTTCCCGCGCTATTAGCACGTGCTCAGTAGGCCTACAAGCTATATTCAGTCAATGTTTACATAAGACAAGCGGCGCTGACCGCCCGCTCAACTAGATCATGTTTATACATATATAATTATATACAGGTGTATTGTCATGACACAACCATTAACACACTATATAGGTCTTAATTTATATTTGTTTGTGTCCCAAGTCGGTTTAAGTCGACTTCTGTAGAAAACAACTTGAGGTTACTTTTCAGGACAAATTCGACTTGGGGGTCAGTTGCGCTAAGCAGAAACGACTCGACTCGACTTGGGATGCCCAAGTCGACTGGGGTCGACTTATTGGGGTCGACTCCCAGGTCTAAGCCGTAGCATGTATCTAGAATTCTAGATATAGATTTGGTTGCAATAAAGCAGTGTTAAAATAATGTAGAGTCTAATCTCATTGTTTAGAAATCAGTTTTTTAAACAGTAGGCCTAATTCTTCATAATATTCTTGTAATTAAAATTATGGCTGATCGAGGTTCCGAACCAAAAGTTATAGCGGACAAATTGCATTACATTAGCCTACGTTATTGCTCTTTAAAAACAGCCTTAAGGCTCTGTTTAAGATTTATTATGATTAGACTTTCCTTTCCTTTTGTGCAGGATTCTTTTTGTTTTCGGTGCGTTATAAATTAAGGCAGTTAGTTTTGATGATGATGATGATGATGATGATGATGATGATGATGATGATGATGATGATGATGATAATAATAATGATAATAACAATAGTAGCCTAATATCAATAATAATAATTATAATAATAATAACGGTAATAATAATAATAGTAATAATAATAATAATAATTCTTTCAGCATTAATGTGTTGTTATTTCTCTATGCCATTAAATTGCTTGTTTCAGTGTATTTTGGTGTTGAAGGACTCGGACTCGGACTCGATCTGTTGTGACTCGGACTCGAACTGAACAACTCTGGACTCGGACTCGACTCGGACTCGGCTTA
>JACEVL010002514.1:0-12500 GCA_020284085.1 Aporrectodea caliginosa
TCATGAAAGATCACGTAGTGAACATCGCCTACTTCGTGATGAGGGGGCACGTCCTGTGTAAATTTCAAATGAGGGCGATGACCGGATTGGCTCCCCCCCCTTGGAACCGCCCCTGGACATGATTACGGCTTGGTTACGTGAACCATCGGTTGATGCCTTGTGAATTAGACATCGGCGCTTCAAAAGCTGTAACCACAATTTTCATTACGCTCGGAAAATGTGAGTCACAGCAAAGTTAGCCATGACCCTGCATGGTCCTGTTGTGGGCCTCAACTCACATACACTCCAAGCACAATGAAAAGTCCTTATCCCAAGTTGTTTATCGTCTTTGCTCATTGTTACTTCCTCGGTCACGCCCACAAAGAAAAGGCCTGTGCCGATATATTTAACGAAATCGTTCATTTTATTGCAGCATGCGAAGGTCTGTTTCATCATCTGTGTCGGAGATTTTTTAGATTTATTCCCCAACTGTTGTACTTTGCAGGACACTCGTTGCAGTTTTGAATTTGGACACACGTTTTTCCCCAAAGACACAGGAGATACGACCATACCCCCTACAACAAGGATCTTTGACCAGTTCGATCACAACTTCACACTGACGTCATATTTTTGTGACGAAATCGATGGCCTCTTGCTGACGTATCCGTAGGTCACACGCGATGGTCACACGCGACATCTGATGACAAACACAGGAGGTGCTTCTAATATTAAGTCTGTCTCTTTGTGTGCATTACGTATTAATGTATGTATGTATGTATTTTAATATATGCATGCATTAATACGTGGTATGTATGTATTAATATATGATTGTATGAACTAATTTATGCATGTATGTATGTACGTATCAATTTATGTATGTATAATTTCACAAGGGTGTAAAACATGGAAGTTTAATTAACGGGTCTAAAAAATGCGTCTTGAGATAACTTAAACATATTTTCTGAGCTGTCTATAATTATTGCAATTTGCCGATGTCTGTACACGAAAGTGCGGTTAGCAACTGGTAACTAAATAATGTAGTCTACTCACTTACTTACTTACTCTCGGCCCGGTGTCTAATGCTTAAGGCATCAACCGATGGCGCACGAAAACCAAACGTAACAGTAGGTGTGTTACATGGTAGACATCTCCAGAATTATAATAAAATGTATGTATGTGTGTATGTGCGTTTGCATGTAGGGATTGTAGGCCAATGTATGACTGTCTGTCCGCGTGCAGATTGGTATTATTTATGCATACATGTTTGTATGTTTGTTTGTATGTACGCATTTCTCTAGCGCCTCTGCTGACAGATAGGAGAATATGTCAGAGTTAAGCTTAAAATTAATATTTTTTAGAGGAAGACCTGCGAATCAATTTTAAATATTATTATTCTTCCAATGCGCCTAATTACAAAAGTTGAATCGTGTTACAATTTTTATTTTATACCTACAAAGTCACCTTTCATCGAAATCGTATTATAGGCCAACTCCAAATTTCTCAAATGATACTCTAAAGCTATGCGCAGGGTACCAGATTATTCACTAGTGCTGACATTTCATAGACAATACTGCAATAGAGGTCGCCATTAATTCACATTCATCACATAGATGTATTTTACAACATAAGAAATATGTTATTTCAAATAAATTTGACCGTGTTTTTTTGTTACAGGCCGTTTGCGTCCATCGGATTAAGAACGATCTTCGTCAGCTATTTAGCCTATGTCTTGCAAATATGCTCGTCTGCTAATTTGTGTAATCGTTTCTGACTTTGACAATTTGGATTATAAAAGTAGAAACAAATAATTCCTCTAATTTCGTATTAAACAGGTATTGCTTATCTCTCGAGGTGGTTGATATATAATTTTTCGGTTATGAATAAAGTGATAATTTAATTAATAAAATATTTCTAAAGATTGTCTTAAGTAGTATTTTGTTCATCTATGACAATCCAATTATACCTTTCGATATGTTTCGGCAGCACGAAGCAATATAGAAATACGACACAGCAACACTTCAAAGAGACAATACAATACAGTGCAATACAATTATACAAAACTATACAACGTACTACAATATTGTCAAGGGCCTTTGACGTTTAGTATCCTATAGTCTCAAGCTAGATTGTGGCTTTCTCTTTTCGCTCGCAGCTTGCGAATCTCTATTCGGGCTTTCTTGCTTGGTGATGAACACCAGTGAAAACGCGAAACAAAGTCTTCCAAAGCTTTCATGATTATGTACAACCTTCAGGCCATCGCTGCCTAGTTCCCCGATTTCATGCGATGGGAGTAGGGCCTACGTTGACAACACAGGTTCACATCATCACAAGCCACTCCAACGGCAAAGTGTTTGACTGCATAAAGACGGTCTTTTGTAATTATTTACGTTCATTTCATTTCAGATATTTATATAGCGCCCCTTCAAGATTATCTACTCACAAGGGCTCCCCACCTAACCCCGAATAGTCTTGAGGTTTGAGCAGAACGTGACTGCAAGGGCTCTTGGCATTATGCGTAGTGCCACAGGAAGCCGCAGGGACAGCAACTGAAAAAGCCCGGCGCTGCATTACAGAAGTCCGCGATCGAGGACAAGTAGCTAAGCCTAAGTAGAACAGCGGAGAGAACCACGGCGTTAGACGTCGGTTCAAAAAGAATGTCCTAGAAGCACATTCTACATGGCGGTACAATTGAACACTTTACCGATCAATCTTAACCATACAAACCAACGGTTCACCTACGACCAATTTGAACCGGTACCACAATGCAAAATTCCCCTCGGCTAAGGAATACATGAACTGGTGCCAAATCATGGGTATTAAGGAGGACACCGAAAGCCAGAAAGGAGGACAAAGCAGGACGCAGTGAATATTTCACTCCGAAGTCAGAGGTCTCCTAAGTAACCAAGAAACGAAGTCATATTGAAAAGCTAAATATAAAATTAGTCAAGGCTTTTTATCATAATGTTGCAAAGTATGTACCGTATAGCCTATAAGCAACGATGCAATTGCACCTTCTTGATTACACAAAGTATTTATCTGAGGAACCAACTCTCCACAGTAGGCCTACCAATAAAATAGGCTATGCATAGAATTTCTCACGAGATATGATCCAAGAAAATTATTGTACTTTGTGCCTCCTTTAGCGAAACATGGATACTTAGTTTTCATAGTGTCCGAGAATTTGCATTTTTTCTTAGTACTGGTGGTTAGTAGTAGCCATTTTTATTTAAAAAAGCGTGACAAAATAACTAATTAAAACAAACCACAGACGCCTTCTGCTACCGTAAATAAAATTAGCACTTTGATCAGAGTCCGTTATAGACTGCCCATGGATAGGCTACATTGTAACATTATGGACCATGGACTAGAAACGTCTGGAAGAAATAGAGCTGAAATAAAAGTAGATTGGGCTGTTAGCCCAAAGTTAAGAGAACTTAGGGACAACGCACGTGTAAAGTCAGTAGAAACTGGGACAAAATAATAGTTAATGACCCAATTAGCCCAAATTCAACAATCATTAAAAAAGCCGGACATTTTCCAGGTTTTTTGCTTTGCCTGCCGGACAGAGGACATCAGGCCAAAAAGGAGGACATGTCCTCCTTTTGCCGGACTTCTGGCAACCCTAGAATACCTGAACCGGTGCCAAACCAATTATCTTACTGAACAAATTACTTAGGCGTTTCTAGGAAATTGAACCGGCCACTTTTTAACTAGAAATTCACACAATGAATTAGTCAAATCATTAAAGAACACACTTATCCTATTCAATTACACAATCCATATAAAGTCATGGTCAACTGAAATAAAGGCGACTTCGCCACAATTCATACACGCATGCCTGCATATATGCATAGATACATACATACATATATACATGCATGCATACATGCATGCATATATACATATATAAATACATACCTATATGCATACATACATAGGCTACATACATGCATACATGCATGTATTCATTAATGCTTACATACATGCACGCACACATGACTGTACGTACATCTTTATGTCCTTGTAACGAGGAAAGTAGACGTTCGTGTGTCCTCTGATATGGTTGTTGTGTCAGTACCATTAGCAAGTTCTTCTCTCATCGACTGATTCATGGCCAATACATAGCGGCGCTTTATAAATGTGTAATGATATTAAACTAATAGAAGAACAAGTTGTCATTGCTGGTGTTTATTTGGTTTCGATAATGACGATGCTACTACAGACTATGGGACATGGTGCTTCGGTTGAAGCATAGAATCGGAGTCCGGCTTTTACATGTCGCGCATTCCGGAGTGCTGTCTCAATGTTAGATTTTTTTCTACTGCATTCAAATAATTATATATTATTCAGCTTATAGGCCAACTCATGAACACAGCACAGTGGTAGTGGTAACATCACTGGTGTGAAGAGCAGTAGAAAGCGGGATCGCTTCCCGCAACCCTCCCAAAGGTCTACTCAGCCTACCATTCGCGAGATGGTAAAATGAGATTTAGGACGTGATGGGCGCCTTGCATGGCTACAGTATACGGTTAAATTCGACTCCTGTATCACTTGTGATCATCCGCTCATACTGAATAAGACTTAGTAATCATACTGCGTTTGTTTAAATTAATAAAGAATATAATTATTATTATTATATGGTGCAAGTGTGTCTGTTAATTGTGGATTTTGTTAAAGTTTAGACGAGGATACCAAGACCCTTGATGTGCGCAAAAGGATTAAACAAGCCCGATGATGCGGTGAAGGAGCAAAAATCGGCAAATTGTTTCGTAAAATGTAAGCATGATTGATCCAATGGAAATACGATGCTTCGTTAACTGTCAGCTATATCTAGCAATTTATACAGTTAAGTTAATACAAGAAGTGTTTAAGAGGCAACTTAATTAGTAGAATTGAAAGCAACACAAAGTTCAACAGCTCGTCGCATGAGAAGTAGACTGTTCTATGCGCACTTTTGGTGAAACGGAGAAAATCGAAAAAGAAAGTTTAGTGACTTAGAATTTAGTACTGAAAACTCTTTGGTGGGACAAAATAGAGAAAGAATGTTTAGAAAACATTTATGTGGACATCGGCAATTTTAAGCAATCACGACGATTGAAGCCTCTTGCATAAGAAAACATAATTTGAAGGCAACTTTTGGAATTTGTTCAAATAGAACAAAATATTACAGAAATAGCTCTATACAATTAAATGTTATGATGATTCGTCATTACATGGAACATTATAATTATTAGCGAAATGAATTATGACTGTCGCTGTAATTATTTATAAAAGTACATTATATAATAATTCTAGAGAAAAAGCTATTTTTGTAATATCATTTTTAACTGTGATACTTGCTATCATTGTATAGGCCCTATATGTGCATTATTTTCGAATTAGTCTCTCCATTTTGTCTCTTTATGTAATATTTTTTTGATTATCCTTCTGTAACGGAACACGCTTACTATTATAATGTTCTATATGCATGTGCGAATCACAGTTTGCCGTTCAGACCACGTGACCGTAATAGAACAAGATAATCCTGAACCATGTGTATTATAATCAAGAAACATCGTGTTCTGTAATATCCACGTGATAAAATCTCTGGAATATAATTGGTTGTGGTTCACATAGAATATTATAATGCCTATCAGTTGGTAAGAATATGCAAATAGAATAAAATACTTCTGTTCTTTTCCCAGCAAAGGCACCATTTCAACAAGCGCCATTTTGCACGAAGATAGAACAAATTACCCTGAATCGGACAGTGTGTCTAACTCCAATGTAAACAAAACTGCAGATAGAACACTATAATTCTCATGCGACGAGCTGGCCAACATTATACTGCATTACATTCAAAACGAAGCGCGCAAAAAGGGAACTCTCACTTAGATTGTCGAAGCGCACCCAAGAACCTTTACGGCAAATTCATCCGGATACAAAGACCAGCACTAAATATTGAAATGAAGCTAAAGATGTATAACTGCAATAGCTCCGAAGTGCCTTAAGTTGAGTAATGAAATAATTGAAAGATGTGTCAGAGTGAACAGATGGTGCGTAGGCCTATAGGCCTACAGTAGATCTTGTCGGAAATCAATTAGTATACGTGATAAAAGGTCAACGACTCGATCTATAATGTACATATATCACCGACATCTAATTAATCAAGTCTTGGGTTGTCCTTTACCTGCGATCATGTTTAGCATAAAGGAACATCTGTTAATCGATTTACTGAGTTATAGAGATGGACAACCGACGAAGATCGACGGAGCAAAAATACATTTAAGTTTTATGTCGTCAAACAGATGAAATTGATTTTCCTAAATAACTCCAAGACTGTTTATAGTCATAATAATAATAATACGTGACGTTACCCGTTGTCACAGTCATTTTTGATTTTATCTCAGACCTGGGACGCCATCTGACACAAGCAACCGGCGAACCCAGAGAGTCCAGCTTCTTATTCCAGCGTATCTCCATTACAATACAACGCTTCAACGCTGTTGCTTTCAGTGGCTCCTTCATTAAACCCTTGATTGACATGGATGAGGGGTAGCCGTTCCAGAATACAACGCTTTTATAATTTCTAAGACTCTGGGGGAATGAAGTACCTCAGGGCAAAAAAAATCCAACATACGTTGGAGTTTTACGTGCGACATGAATAATGTGCAGGACATTTGCAAAACAATGACCTAAAACATTTCTTCAGTTGCCTTGACCCTGGTATTTCTGTTATAATAATATTTTTTCGTTTATTGAAACAATCCGGTTGACAAACCGCAACCGGTTACAGTGTACAATTATGCAATTGAAACAATTCACAAGAACACAAATGACAGAAGACATAAATCCTAACTGCTAACAGAACAGACAGCCTGCATTACACGGCGCTAATAGCAGCCTACAAAAAGCATGTCCGCCCTACGGAACTCGAACTCAGTACCTCTCGCTCTCTATGCCAGTGTGTTATCCAATGCGCTATTGGGCCCTGCTATGTTAGTGGGTTTGCTTCAGCCCGTGATTGAAGTAGTCTAATACTGTCATTTATTTGGAGCCTTTTCAATTATAACGACCTTCGATATTAAGGCTCTAGAGCAAGCACACCAAACTCATTCCTACATTTAGAAGCAACTCTTTCAAAGTTTGTTAACCGATTTCGGGCTTTTTGAAATGTATGTGATGTAATGTATATATGTATGTATATATGTATGTATGTATGTATGTATGTATGTATGTATGTATGTATGTATGTATGTATGTATGTATGTATGTATGTATGTATATATGTATGTATGTATGTATGTATGTATGTATGTATGTATGTATGCCTATGCATATATGTATGTACCTTATGTATGTATTTATGTATGTATCGTATGTATGTATGTATGTATGTATGTATGTATGTATGTATGTATGTATGTATGTATGTATATATGTATGCCAATGTATGTATAACATATATGTATGTATGTATGTATGTATGTATGTATGTATGTATATATGTATGTATGTATTTATGTATGTATGTATGTATGTATGTATGTATGTATATATGTATGTATATATGTATGTATGCATGCATGTATGTATGTGTGCATGTGTGTATGTATGTCTGTACGTATGGCTGCAGCGTTAACATTCTGAAGGCAAACCCAGTCAATTTCTTGACGTTATTATTGTCCATTTACCCCTTTTCCGGTCTGAAGAATTTGTTGCTCTACTCAGAGCCGGATTAACCTATAAGCGAAATAAGCCATGGCTTAGGGCCCCACAACGTTTTGAGGGCCCCCAACTGTCAGGAAATATAAAATCAGATGGTACAAAGGTCCTATTTGACATGGCTTAGGGCCCCACAACGTTTTGAGGGCCCCAACTGTCAGGAAATAATAAATCAGATGGTACAAAGGTCCTATTTGACAATTTTCTTCTGAAAAAAGACGGAAAAAAAGGTCATCAGAAATTTTTCAAAGTAATAAACATGGGTTTTCTCCAAATCTGGGGGAAAAAATTTTGCATGGCTTTTCGGTTAGGGCCCCCGGATGTCTTAACCCGGCCCTTGGCTTAGGGCCCCCGAAAGTCTTAATCCGGCCCTGGCTCTACTGTGTCTGTGCGAAACATTGTTATAGGCCTAGTTGTACTTTTAAACATTCATTTCAGAATATGCGCCATACAACCTAGAAGTCGAACAAGCTGTCCTAGAAATCGTTCTACAAAATGGCTGCTTACTGTTTAAGTCCGAACGGTGGCCTGTCACACGTAACATTATAAAACTTTATTCTGTTTAAAGTCCTGGATGACCGTTTCGAGTGGTATAAACTTAACAAACATTAATTCAAGTTAGCAGCCCATGCATCATAATCGTAATACATACACAAGTATACGATTGGTGTTCACTGTGAGAGGAGCTTTATAAATTTTTAAATACAATACGTACGTATGCGTTATTTTATGTCGAGAACACAATGCAACCATAATATAATATAACGCGCTCCTTCCTTGAACGCTGCGTTTATAATTGTCTAACGGTTTCTACGAAATTCGGTTAATACCAAATATTTACTCTGGTCCTCTGTCTTTCGTCTTATCCGATTTGCACTTTATATAAATAAATGGATAAAACAAATGTCTCTAATATATGGACCAATTTTACTTTTCTTAAAAAGCTGAAAATATCTCTGAATGAGCCTCACAATATAAAGGTTGGGTAAGTCACTGATGTTTTGCCGTTGCCCTTAAGCTTAAGTCTGAAAAAGTGAAACGAGTTCTATCATACTATTATAATATTATACTACTTAGGCGGCGTCCATCACTCAGAATAACTAACACGCATTGATCATCAGCGATGATACTAAGACAGAGCTGAGGATTAGATTCATTCATTCATTACTAGAATCACTACTCAGAGGCGCTTCCAACCCAAGCGCGGCCAAATAGGATCATTTTTAGTTGAGAGAGGAATGACTGAGAAAGTGGTTCTTGGAAGGGAGCGGAGTGTCAGTGGGAGGCCATTTCAGGTCGAGGGGCCAATCACAGAGAAAGCACGGCTCTGCCTGGTGGAGGTACGAGCAAAAGGGACAGAGAGAAGACCCTGTTCAGCTGAACGGAGGGAGCGCGAGCCTCGAACACTAAGGGTGGGGCTACAAAGCTCAATAAGATTAATGTGTGATTATCATAATTATAAGATCGGATAAATGATTTATTACAATTTACAAGGTTTACAGGGAACTGTGTAATAACTATACATAAGCAAACCATATAAAGTTATATTAGCAATGATGATGATGATGATGATAATTATAAAATAATGATATTAATAATAATATTTGAAATAACAATAATAAAAGTTTAGCCTGGGACTATTATTACTGACGGGATACGCAGCGGCAATATGTCAGCCAATCAGAGATCGTCTTTTCTGAAACATCGCGGGCGATGTATGTGACCATCTATTTTTAGATTACACTGTCATCCGGGCACTCAGCAGGATAAATACTCTCGACGGAGCAAACGAAAACAAAGCCAAATAAATCATTCTCGACGTTGTTTTAGTAATTTACAAGATATATAATTTATACGTTGCAAATATTTTTATTGATTTAAGTCGATTTTGTTTCGTAACGACAATCGTCCAGAAAAGAAACGGGACTAAAACTGATTTGACCTGCAAAGGTCCCGGGTGTAAAATCAGAGTCACAGACATAATCTAGGGCAATGACCCAATTTTCGTCCGTTTCCAATCCCTTCAGTTATAATAATCCCAGGTTTAGCCTACTTAATTTAAGATAAATCGGTCAGAGTTACTGCCTCCATCTTACTGATGTTTCGACGCCCAATCTTTCTCCAACTTGAACAGCGACCCTGCTCCTTCAAACTCCGGATTCCAACTGCCTTCAGACCCGAAGTCTGTCCAGGCTTCGGCCACGCCCTACATTACCTCATTGTACCATTCAGCCTATCTCCAGCATCAGTATAAATGATCAACTCATTAAAAGTTCACATCATCTTAACTCACCCAATAGTCTGCGTGTACATTCTCTTCCTCCTTGCCCCTTACTCTCTTAATCCTTTGTCTGCCTTATCTCTGATTCACCCTCTGAATATTTGGATCAGATACTGTCCTTCTTACAATAGCTGCCATCCGACATTGTATAGCACCTTTTCGACTCTATGATAATACGTCAGTAGAAAAAAGTAAGCCATCTGGTCAAATCAATTGTCCTTCCCAAAAACCATTCAACGATTGAATCGTCATATTTAATGGAGTCGGAGGGGCTTAGGTGAATGGTCACACTCTGGCACGAAGAGCAGAAGGCCATCAGCATTCACGCGGGATCGCTTCCCGCTAAAGTACCAAAGGTCGACTCAGCCTTTCGTTCGCCAGGTGGCGATGGTGAAATGAGTAGTAGGACGGATGGGCGCCTTGCGTGGCTGCCATAAGTTAAATTCGACTTCTGTAATAACTTGTGATCATCCGTTCACACTTTTACTTGTAGCCTAATCATACTGCGTTCTTATCAGTTTGAAATAATAAACGAAGATTTTTGATTATGATTATGATTATGATTACCGTATTATTATCATTATTATAATGATGATTATTATTATTATTATTATTATTATTATTATTATTATTATTATTAATATTATTATTATTATTATTATTATAAAAATATTTATTATCTCCATCAATCAACATCAATACTGAAAGCTACAATAGACAAGGAAGCAGTAGCTGTATAAAATGAACGTCATAAGTGCCGTTAGTGTCACATCTCCCTAAGGTCTGGCTCCGCTAAAGTGCCGCGGAAAGCCACCGAGTTGAACCGCTGGACAGTTATAGAGAGACGCTGCAGCAAGAAGCAGGTCTCTCTGTTGTCTCCTGTGGACAGCGTCAGACTACGACCTAGATCTGATATAAAGTTCTGGCCAGTGGTGTTAATTGGACCTAAGGTCTCGAGAGCTAGAGGCACGAAAAAGTGCGTGTTTAAAAGTGCATTGTACTTGGTCATTTGTCCTGATGGTGCGATACTTATCTACCGCCGTCGCGTCCCACACCAGATGACGACCCGCGCGCCATGGAATCATTGTCAGGCCGTCTGGTCTTCTGCCGTCCGTGCGTAGTAGACCTGGTGGTTCCTTTATTGATGGAATCCCTGCCTTCGAAAGGGAGCGGTGTATAATGTCATTGATTGTGTTATGTCTGGCAATTCGGCCGAAGCCGAGAGAACAGGACAGGCCATGGCTGCCTCTGGCGTCGATTCGGGCTCCACAAGCGCATATGTGTGGTTCACATATTGTGGCCCCAAGGCGCAAGCCGACCGCCACCCGAACGTCCTCGTTGTCCAGTCTCAACCCACATGCTGTTATTGGTAAGGCATGTAGCCAGTCGCTGGCGTGTGGTGACGAGACAGCTTTCAATCGCGCGGTGTTGTATGGGTCCATTGTGTCATGAAACAGTGTCTTGAGTGTCTGTTCCAAAAGTGGTTTGTCCCATAGAGCCTGCTTGTTTGTTGGCATGTTTTCTGAATCGTTGAAATCCGTCTTGGATCGCCACTCGGACGTCATGGCCTCAAAGTGTGTGTCCGGTGTGAGATTGAGAGAGTTTAGAATGAGGGTCTGGAGAGGGAGAGTGCTCGCAGCTGAAGCCAAAAAGGCCGGAAGTGCCAGCGAAGTCGCTCTCCGTATGCCCAGACCACCCATTTTGATGGGTAGTGACGCCTGTGTCCATTGGAGATCGTTGAAAGAAACGTTCAGAATCTTTTCCAATCCCTGGCGTAGTGTCACGTCGTAAGTTTCCAACTCGGGGTGTTTGTCACAGGGATGGCATCGGAGGATGTAAATCATTTTTGGCGCACCCAGTGAACTCCTCAGAATTAAAAGGGCATCCTGCCTGGCTATAAGAGTTAATTTGAGTTAATTTGTTCAGGCTCTCCTCCATTGTTGTTATTCTGCTTTATTATTATTATTGGGGCATCGAGCACTTATTATTATTATTATTATTATTATTATTATTATTATTATTATTATTATTATTATTATTATTATTATTATTATTATTATTATTATTATTATTATTATTATTATTATTATTATTATTATTATTATTATTATTATTATTATATCAAAAACTAGTGTAACTGGAAGGGCTATCCCTCTTCCATCTCGGGCATAGGGTCAACAAAAGATCCGGTGAAGGCCACAGCGTTAAAGCGTTGAATTGTCAACGACAGTCTTTGGAAGAGGAAGGTCGTCTCTCTCAGTGTGATTTTCCTTACAGGTTTTATTTTAGTTATAGTTATAGTTATAGTTAATGATTTTTATTTTAGTTATTATTATAGTTATTATTATTATTATTTTTTAGTTATAGTTTATTATTATTATTATTAGTTATTATTATTATTACTATTACTATTATTATATCAAAAACTAGTGTAACTGGAAGGGCTATCCCTCTTCCATCTCGGGCATAGGGTCAACAAAAGATCCGGTGAAGGCCACAGCGTTAAAGCGCTGAATTGTCAACGACAGTCTTTGGA